>JASTWF010000365.1:292500-307815 GCA_030390025.1 Squalus acanthias | reverse complement strand
TGCGGCAGCGCTGCCCGGCACAGTGGGCAGCGCCGCTGGTCTCCGCCCCGCTCTCTGACGTTCGCGCCCTAAGAAGGGAGTGGAGTGTGGTAACACTTTTCAGCTTCCTGTATGACATCACTTCCTGTAATCAGTCCAGGATAAATACTGGACTGATCAGTTAGCTCTGGAAGAGGCATAGGGTAAGACCTCTTTTGTATGCAGCACCGTTTTAAGTTGATTAAAGCTTACATTAAGTTTACCACGCGTAAGGCTCATTCTTACGACAATTTAATCAACTTTTGAAAAACTTCGCACTCAAACTTTTTGGACGAACTCGGAGCTAAGGATCCAGGGAATCACCCATCATGGAAAACATCCTTAAACCATCGCGTCTTGACTTGGACCCAAACACCCCAGCAGCCGGTAAGGTGTGGAAACACTGGTATCGCACGTTTGAGAATTTTCTTGAGTATTGCAAAGCGGATGATAACTCAAAGTTGCGGATACTCATCAACTGTGTCACCCCGAATGTATTTCAGTATGTGGAAGACTGGGACAGTTATGAGGAGGCAATTCAGACGCTTAAGAGACTATATACTAAGACACCGAATGAGGTCTATGCTAGACATCTACTAGCTACAGCCCAACAAGGGCCGGAGGAATCCATTGATAAATTCCTCCAAGAGCTTCGCAGACTTAGTATGGACTGTAACTTTCGGGCAGCCTCAGCTGAGCTATACCGCGAAGAAATGATCCGTGATGCGTTCATCTGCGGGCTTGCCTCCCCATTTATACGCCAGCGTCTACTGGAAAGTAAGACACTTGAGCTGCAGAGAGCTTATGACCTGGCTTGCTCTCTAGATCTAGCAAAACGAAATGCAGACCTTTTTACAGTGCCCAGACCTCGGTCTGCTGCCTTAACTACAGTCAGGCAATTTAAGAGGCCACAGGTGAACTCTATTAGGGAGGACTTTATCCCTGACGATCGATCTGATGACTTCACCGATGAAGAGGATGATGACCCCACTGTGGCAGCCTCTTGGCAATCTAAGAAATGCTTTTTTTGTGGGGATGAGTTTCACCCTCGGAGATTCTGCCCTGCTCGCAATGCGTTTTGCAGTCATTGCAACAAAAAGGGTCATTTTGTAAAGGTTTGCCTATCAAGAGCCTCTACGAGGGCTTATCAAGCTAAGTCCTACCGAACTGCCCCAGTAAGGGCCTATCAGGATGTTCCAACTAAAAACTATCGTGCTTCCTCTCGGGTTTTTTCTCGAAGAAACACACCTAGAATTTCAGCCACTCTTTGTGCAACGACACCAATTACAGCTGCTTGTCCTCAGAATCTATTCCATGCAGCTACAAAAGCATCAATTAAGGGACATACTTTAGATGCCTTAATTGACTCAGGTAGCACTGATAGTTTCATTAGGGAACAGACTGTTGCACAGTTAAAGCTACATGTTTTTCCATCGGACCAGGCAGTTGCGATGGCTCAGTCATCACTTAATACCAGAATTTCTGGCTTCTGTGTAGTTGAAATAATGCTTAAAGGTCACAGGTATCCCTCCACCCGGCTTTCGGTGCTCAAGGACTTATGTAGTGATCTTATCTTAGGGCTGGATTTTCAAAAGCAGCATAAGAAGCTTACCATTGAGTTCGGCGGATCCAAACCTGAACTCACTATTTCTAATATACGACCTCGATTACCGTTCTGTGCCTTGTCAGCAGCTTCACTGGATGAACCCTCACTGTTTGCCAGTATCCCTCCTCGATGCAAACCGATTATAACAAAGTCACGCCGTTTCAGTCAGGAAGACCAGTCTTTTATTGCGGCTGAGATTTCTCGGCTTTTAGCAGAGGATATCATCGAGCCTTGTTCGTCGCCATGGCGCGCCCAGGTCGTTATTGTTAAGAACCCTCTACAACCTCACAAGAAACGGCTGTGCATTGACTATTCACAGACCATCAATCAGTATACGGACTTGGACGCATACCCATTGCCGCGCATCGATGATATGGTTAATAAATTGGCTGAGTACACGGTGTTCTCGACTTATGATCTGAAAAGCGCCTATCATCAGGTACCCTTGAAGGTCTCAGACAAGCAGTATACAGCCTTTGAAGCCAATGGGCGGCTGTATCAATTTCGTCGCCTCCCCTTTGGGGTCACTAATGGAGTGGCTGTCTTCCAGCGAGCAATGGATGACCTGGTCAAACAGGAAGACTTGAAGGATACGTTTCCTTATCTGGACAATATTACTGTCGCAGGTCGCAATCAGCAGGAACATGACGCCAATCTCCAACGATTTTGGGATGCACTCCAGCACCGTAATTTGACATTGAATGCGGCTAAATCCATTGAGTCACAACCAACTATCAACATCCTTGGCTATTGTGTGGGCAATGGCATCATTAAACCTGACCCTGAAAGGCTTCGCCCACTCCAAGAACTCCGCCACCTAAGAATCCGGCCTCCTTGCGCCGGGCCCTCGGCCTGTTTGCATACTATGCGAAATGGATTCCTAACTTCTCGGACCGAATCCAACCTCTACTGAAGGCCAGCACATTCCCACTAGACACAACGGCTGTTGCAGCCTTTAACCTCCTGAAAAAGCAGTTGGAGAAAGCGGCTCTTCACTCCATTGATGAGAGTCTTCCTTTCGTGGTTGAGTGTGATGCCTCGGAGGTGGCAATCTCAGCCACTCTGAATCAGGAAGGTCGTCCGGTGGCATTTTTGTCCAGGACTTTTCAAGGGGCTGAGCTACATTATCCTCCAGTCGAGAAAGAAGCTACAGCCATCATAGAGGCAGTACGGAAGTGGAGTCATCTCCTGGCTCGCCAGCACTTTACCTTAATCACGGACCAGCGATCGGTCGCCTTCATGCTCGATAATCGAAAACGGACCAAAATTAAAAATAATAAAATCCAGCTTTGGCGGCTGGAATTGGCCTCTTTTGGTTACACCATCCACTATCGACCTGGCAAGGAGAATGTGGCTCCGGATACCCTCACACGAGCATTCTGCTCCGCCATGGCACCCTCTACGCTCGTAGACATCCATGATGGGTTGTGTCATCCAGGCGTTACTCGCATGCTGCACTTCGTGCGGTCCCGAAATCTCCCATTCTCTACCGGGGATGTAAAGAAGATGTGCTCGGACTGCAGAGTCTGTGCGGAATTGAAACCTCGGTTTTTCCGCCCCTCGGGTGGTATACTCATACATGCGACCCAGCCAATGCAAAGGCTTAGCATCGATTTTAAGGGGCCGTTGCCCTCTTCGACTCGCAACACTTATCTATTAACAATGGTTGATGAGTATTCTCGTTTTCCGTTTGCCTTTCCCTGCCCCAATATGCTGACAACCACGGTTATCAGCTGCCTTGAACAGGTATTTGCTTTCTGTGGCATGGCATCCTATGTTCATTCAGATCGGGGCCCTTCTTTTATGTCGGGAGAACTCAAGGCCTATCTCTCGGAACGGGGTATTGCTGCCAGCAAAACGACGCCTTATCATCCGGTTGGGAATGGGCAAGTCGAGCGTTTTAACGCTATCATCTGGAATGCGGTACGTCTGGCTTTGAGATCTCGGGGCCTACCCAACCAGCAATGGGAAGCAGTACTTCCAGACGCATTACACTCCACACGGTCCCTCCTTTCGACCGCCACAAATACGACGCCTCATGAACGGTTCTTCCGATTTCAGCGTCGCTCATCCTATGGGACATCTCTCCCGTCGTGGCTGACTACACCGGGACCAGTGCTACTCCGAAGATATGTCCGGGCGTCTAAGAATGACCCCCTGGTAGATGAGGTTGAGCTCACTGACGTCAACCCTACCTACGCCTATATTCGGTATCCTGACGGTCGGGAATCTACCGTGTCATTGCGGGATCTGGCTCCCTGCCCGCCGAAACATAGAGGGACACCAGGGGATGATATTGTACCAGGCACATCTCTGGGCTTGCCAGGTGCCTCTCATCATGATCGGGATCTAACGCCGGCTGGTACCTCACTCCAGCGTGCCGACCTGGGGCAGACTGACTATGAGCCCGTCGGGGCTCGCACGCGCAGCCACGATCAACCCTGTACCGTACGCTCAGAAACGGATCTGCCACAGCCCTGCCCGACACCCATTCGGGTACCAGTACACGGTCAGGATCGTTCTGACCCCTCACAGAGCGGGCTGGAGCACTCGGACTCTGGTCCATGGCCCGCAGCGGGTAAACGGGCTAGGGGCCCTCTACCGCTACGAGAACCCAAACGGGTGCGGCTCTCCCTCATCCAACGGCTACGAAATGGAGGGAGCATTCCGGCCTCCTAATCTTTTGGGGGGGGAGAATGTGGTAACACTTTTCAGCTTCCTGTATGACATCACTTCCTGTAATCAGTCCAGGATAAATACTGGACTGATCAGTTAGCTCTGGAAGAGGCATAGGGTAAGACCTCTTTTGTATGCAGCACCGTTTTAAGTTGATTAAAGCTTACATTAAGTTTACCACGCGTAAGGCTCATTCTTACGACATGGAGCACTTGATTTAGCCCTCCACTTCCCCCTTGGGGCGCTAAAGCGCAATTTCGCGGTCGCCGGCGCTAATTAAGATAGCACCCAGGCGATGTTCGCACCCCAAAATGGTCGATACTGAATTGTTGCCTCTAGTACTCTTCCTTACAGTTCACAGGCGTCAGTCGTGGATCAGTGGGTAGCACTCTCGCCTCTGAGTCAGAAGGTCGTGGGTCATCAGAACATAACCCAGGCTGACACTCCAGTGCAATGCTGAGGGAGCGCTGCACTGTCGGAGGTGCCGTCTTTCGGATGAGACGTTAAACCGAGGCCCCGTCTGCCTTCTCAGGTAAATGTAAAAGATCCCATGGCCACTATTGGAAGAAGAGCAGGGGAGTCCTCCCCTGGTGTCCTGGGGCCAATATTTATCCCTCAACCAACATCACTAAAAAACACAGATGTTCGCTGATGACTGCACAGTGTTCAGTGCCATTCACAACTCCTCAGATAATGAAGCAGTCCATGCCCGCATGCAACAAGACCCGGACGATGTTCAGGCTTGGGCTGATAAGTGGCAGGTAACATTCGCGTCACAGAAGTGCCAGGCAATGACAATCTCCAACAAACGAGAGTCTAACCACCTCCCCTTGACATTCAACGGCATTACCATCACCGAATCCCCCACCATCAACATCCTGGGGGTCACCATTGACCAGAAACTTAGCTGGACATACCACATAAATACTGTGGCAACAAGAGCAGGTCAGAGGCTGGGTATTCTGCGATGAGTGTCTCACCTCCTGACTCCCCAAAGCCTTTCCACCATCTACAAAGCACAAGTAAGGAGTGTGATGGAATACTCTCCACTTGCCTGGATGAGTGCAGCTCCAACAACACTCAAGAAGCTCGACACCATCCAGGACAAAGCAGCCCGCTTGATGGGCACCCCATTCGCCACCTTAAACATTCACTCCCTCCACCACCGGCGCACCGTGGCTGCAGTGTGTACCATCGACAAGATGCACTGCAGCAACTCGCCAAGGTTTCTTCGGCAGCACCTCCCAAACCCGCGACCTCTTCCACCTAGAAGGACAAGGGCAGCAGGCGCATGGGAACACCACCACCTGCAAGTTCCCCTCCAAGTCACACACACCATCCTGACTTGGAAATATATCGGCCGTTCCTTCATCGTCGCTGGGTCAAAATCCTGGAACTCCCTCCCTAACAGCACTGTGGGAGCACCTTCACCACACGGACTGCAGCCGTTCAAGAAGGCGGCTCACCACCACCTTCTCAAGGGCAATTAGGGATGGGCAATAAATGCTGGGCCTTGCCAGCGACGTCCACATCTCATAAACAAATTTTAAAATAAATAAATAAATAATCTGGTCATTACCACGTTGCTGTTTGTGGGAGCTTGCTGTGCGCAAATTGGCGGCCGCGTTTCCTACATTACAACAGTGGCCACTCTTCAAAAAGTACTTCACAGCCAATGAAGTGTAGTCACTGTTGTAATGTAGGGAAACGCAGCAGCCAACTTGCACACAGCAAGCTCCCACAAACAGGCATGTGATAATGACCAGATAGTCTGCTTTAGTGATGTTGATTGAGGGATAAATATTGGCCCCAGGACACCAGGGATAAATCCCCTGCTCTTCGAAGTAGTGCCATGGGATCTTTTACGTCCACCTGAGAGAGCAGATGGGGGCCTCGGCTTAATGTCTCATCCTAAAGATGGCACCTCCGACAGTGCGGCGCTCCCTCAGTACTGCCCCTCCGACAGTGCGGCTCTCCCTCAGTACTGCACCTCCGACAGTGCAGCACTCCCTCAGTACTGCCCCTCCGACAGTGCGGCGCTCCCTCAGTACTGCCCCTCCGACAGTGCGGCGCTCCCTCAGTACTGCCCCTCCGACAGTGCAGCACTCCCTCAGTACTGCCCCTCCGACAGTGCAGCGCTCCCTCAGTACTGCCCCTCTGACAGTGCAGCGCTCCCTCAGTACTGCCCCTCCGACAGTGCGGCGCTCCCTCAGTACTGCCCCTCCGACAGTGCGGCGCTCCCTCAGTACGGGCACTGGGAGTGTCAGCCTGCGCTGATCTGCGCTGCACTCCCTCCAAGGCCAATATATCCTTCCTAAGGTGTGGTGTGCAGAACTGTACACAGTACTCCCGGTGTCTAACCAGGGCTTTGCATAGCTGTAGCAAAACTTCCTTCCCTCATTATATAAGGTGCAATAAAAGGGCAACTGTTAGTCTGGAAGGTGTCTGTCAGCTCTTGGACATTGCCTTGCACTGTGAACACAAATGCAAGCGTGGGAGGCAGAGACTTTTATTCAGAGTGCAGGTTCAATGATAATCGGTTGGTTGAAATAGTGAGCAAGAGGGTGTGTTGATGTGTGAGCACTACGATTATAGCCCACCGCGAATTATAGAATCCTGCAATGACACAGCACAGAAGGAGGCCATTCAGCCCATCGTGCCTGTGCCGGCTCTTTGAAAGAGCTCTCCAATTAGCCCCACTGCCCCCTGCTCTTTTCCCAAAACCCATGCCAATTTTTCCTTTTCAAGTATTTATCCAATTCCCCTTTTTGAAAGTTACTATTGAATCTGCTTCCATCGCCCTTTCAGGCAGCGCGTTCCAGATAGAAACATAGAAACATAGAAGATAGGAGCAGGAGTAGGCCATTCGGCCCCTCGAGCCTGCTCCGCCATTCGATGAGATCATGGCTGATCATCTAAACTCAGTACCCTGTCCCTGCCTTCTCCCCATATCCCTTGATACCTTTAGCTTTAAGAAATATATCTAACACATTCTTGAATATATTTAATGACTTGGCCTCAACTACCTTCTGTGGTAGAGAATTCCACAGGTTCTCCACTCTCTGGGTGAAGAAATTCTTCCTCATTTCTGTCCTAAATGGCTTACCCCTTATCCTTAGATTATGACCCCTGGTTCTGGACTCTCCGACCATCGGGAACATTCTTCCTGCATCTAGTTTGTCCAGACCTGTCAGAATTTTATATGTTTCGATGAGATCCCCTCTCATTCTTCTATACTCCAGCGAGTATAAGCCCAATCGACCCAATCTCTCCTCATACGTCATTCCTGCCATCCCAGGTATCAGCCTTGTGAATCTTCGCTGAACTCCTTCCATGGCAAGAACATCCTTCCTCAGAAAAGGCGACCAAAACTGCACACAGTACTCAAGGTGTGGTCTCACCAAGGCCCTGTACAACTGCAGCAGGACATCCCTGTTCCTATACTCAAACCCTTTCGCTATGAAGGCCAACATACCATTTGCCTTCTTCACCGCCTGCTGCACCTGCATGCTTACCTTCAGCGACTGGTGCACAAGGACACCCAGGTCTCGTTGCACTTCCCCTTCTCCCAATCTATTGCCATTCAGATAATAGTCTGCCTTTCTGTTTTTGACACTCACCCAACCTGTCCAAATCATCCTGGAGTTTCTCGGTATTCTCCTCGCAGCACACACGCCCACCCAGCTTTGTGTCATCTGCTAACTTGGAGATATTACATTTAGTTCCCTTATCTAGATCATTAATGTATATTGTGAATAGCTGGGGTCCAAGGACCGATCCCTGCGGTACCCCACTAGTCACTGCCTGCCACTCGGAAAAAGACCCATTAATTCCTACTCTCTGCTTTCTGTCCGCCAACCAGTTCTCTATCCAAGTCAATACCTTGCCCCCAATCCCATGTGCCTTAACTTTACACGCTAATCTCTTACAACAACTCGCTGCGTAAAATAAATTCTCCTCATCTCCTCCTCTGGTTCTTTTGAATATTATCTTAAATCTGTGCCCTCTGGTTACCAACCCTCCTGCCAGTGGAAACAGTTTCTCCTTATTTACTCTATCAAAACCCTTCATAATTTTGAACGCTTCTATTAAATCTCCTCTTAACCTTCTCTGCTCCAAGGAGAACAACCCCAGCTTCTCCAGTCTCTCCATATCACTGAAGTCCCTCATCCCTGGAACCATTCTGGTCAATCTCCTCCACACCCTCTCCAAGGGATGTCACGTTGGTTCATCGAGAAGTCAGCATTAAGGGAGTTTTGGCAGAAACCTGTCCAGCAACTGCCTGTTGATTGGAATCTTGCGGGTGTTATTTTGGTGCATTTCACTGATTTCCTGGTTGTGAAATATTCAGGGTTTTTTCATTCCAGTTAAACAACAACACGTTGCATTCACATCACACCTTTAAATTAGGATAACATCCCAGGGCGTTTCACAGAGGCACAAAAATCCAGGCCGATGCTCCCAGTGCAAGTACCGAGGGAGCGCCGCACTGTCGGAGGGCCAGTACTGAGGGAGCGCCGCACTGTCGGAAGGGCAGTACTGAGGGAGCGCCGCACTGTCGGAGGGGCAGTACTGAGGGAGCGCCGCACTGTCGGAGGGGCAGTACCGAGGGAGCGCCGCACTGTCGGAGGGCCAGTACTGAGGGAGCGCCGCACTGTCGGAGGGGCAGTACTGAGGGAGCGCCGCACTGTCGGAGGGGCAGTACTGAGGGAGCGCCGCACTGTCGGAGGGGCAGTACTGAGGGAGTGCCGCACTGTCGGAGGGGCAGTACTGAGGGAGTGCCGCACTGTCGGAGGGACAGTACTGAGGGAGCGCCGCACTGTCGGAGGGGCAGTACTGAGGGAGCGCCGCACTGTCGGAGGGGCTGCACTGAGGGAGTGCCGCACTGTCGGAGGGGCAGTACTGAGGGAGCGCCGCACTGTCGGAGGGGCAGTACTGAGGGAGGGCCGCACTGTCGAAGGGGCAGTACTGAGGGAGCGCCGCACTGTCGGAGGGGCAGTACTGAGGGAGCGCCGCACTGTCGGAGGGGCAGTACTGAGGGAGGGCCGCACTGTCGGAGGGGCTGTACCGAGGGAGAGCCGCACTGTCGGAGGGGCAGTACTGAGGGAGGGCCGCACTGTCGGAGGGGCAGTACTGAGGGAGCGCCGCACTGTGGGAGGGGCAGTACTGAGGGAGCGCTGCACTGTCGGAGGGGCAGTACTGAGGGAGCGCCGCACTATCGGAGGGGCAGTACTGAGGGAGGGCCGCACTGTCGGAGGGGCAGTACTGAGGGAGGGCCGCACTGTCGGAGGGGCAGTACTGACGGAGCGCCGCACTGTCGGGGGGTAGTACTGAGGGAGCGCCGCACTGTCGAGGGGCAGTATTTGGATAGCTCTTTCAAAGAGGCGGCACAGGCACGATGGGCCGAATGGCCTCCTTTTGTGCTGTATGATTCTATGATTCTCCCTATCTACTCTATCAAAACCCTCATGATTTTGAATACCTCGATCAAATCTCCCCTTAAACTTCTCTGATCTAAGGAGAACAATCCCAGCTTCTCCAGTCTCTCCACATCACTGAAATCCCTCATGCCTGGTATCATCCTGGTAAATCCCCTCCGCACCCTCTCTGAGGGCTGGACATCCTTCCTAAAAGTCTGTAGTGCCCAGAATTGGACACAATACTCCAGCTGAGGCCTAACCTGCGATTTATAAAGGATTAGCATAACTTCCTTGCTTTTTTATTCAATGCCACTATTGTACTGACTGTAAGATGTCTTCATGGTGCCAAGGACTAAGATTGGCATCGCACCAACATCCTGGGCACAGGTGTATTGCAGTCAAAGCAATCATTTGTTCTTATATTTGTACAGAATTACATACAATGCACAGCACAGAAACAGGCCATTCGGCCCAACTGGTCCGTGCCAGTGTTTATGCTCCACACCAGCCTCCTCCCACCCCTCTGTGAGAGCGAGTTCCACATTCTCGCCACTCTCTGGGTAAAGAAGTTTCTCCTGAATTCCCTATTGGATTTATTAGTGACTATCTTATATTGATGGCCCCTAGTTCTGGTCTCCCCCACAAGAGGAAACATCTTCTCTACGTCTACCCTGTCGAACCCCTTCATAATCTTAAACCGCACTATCAGGTCACCCCTCAGCCTTCTCTTTTCAAGAGAAAAGAGCCCCAGCCTGTTCAATCTTTTGTGTTAAGTATATCCTCTCACTTCTGGTTCAACAACAACAACTTGTATTTATATAGCGCCTTTAACGTAGTAAAACGTCCCAAGGCGCTGCACAGGAGTATCTTAAGACTAAAAATTTGACACCGAGCCACATAAGGAGAAATTAGGGCAGGTGACCAAAAGCTTGGTCAAAGAGGTCGGTTTTAAGGAGCATCTTAAAGGAGGAAAGAGAGGTAGCGAGGCGGACAGGTTTAGGCAGGGGAATTCCAGAGCTTAGGGCCCAGGCAACAGAAGGCACGGCCACCAATGGTTGAGTGATTATAATCAGGGATGCTCCAGAGGGCAGAATTAGATTAATGCAGATATCTCGGGGGGGTGGTTGTAGGGCTGGAGGAGGTTACAGAGATAGGGAGGGTTGTAGGGGTTGGAGGAGGTTACAGAGATAGGGAGGGTTGTAGGGGCTTGAGGAGGTTACAGAGATAGGGAGGGTTGTAGGGGCTGGAGGAGGTTACAGAGATAGGGAGGGTTGTAGGGGTTGGAGGAGGTTACAGAGATAGGGAGGGTTGTAGGGCTGGAGGAGGTTACAGAGATAGGGAGGGTTGTAGGGGGCTGGAGGAGGTTACAGAGATAGGGAGGGTTGTAGGGGGCTGGAGGAGGTTACAGAGATAGGGAGGGTTGTAGGGGCTGGAGGAGGTTACAGAGATAGGGAGGGTTGTAGGGCTGGAGGAGGTTACAGAGATAGGGAGGGTTGTAGGGGGCTGGAGGAGGTTACAGAGATAGGGAGGGTTGTAGGGGCTGGAGGAGGTTACAGAGATAGGGAGGGTTGTAGGGGCTGGAGGAGGTTACAGAGATAGGGAGGGGAGAGGAAGCCATGGAGGGATTTGAAAACAAGGATGAGAATTTTGAAATCGAGGCGCTGCTTAACCGGGAGCCAATGTAGGTCAGCGAGCACAGGGGAGATGGGCGAACGGGACTTGGTGCGAGTTAGGACACGGGGCAGCCAAGTTTTGGATGACCTCAAGTTTACGTAGGGTGGAATGAGGGAGGTCGGCCAGGAGTGCATTGGAATAGTCAGGTCTAGAGGTAACAAAGGCATGGATGAGGGTTTCAGCAGCGGATGAGCTGAGGCAGGGGCAGAGACGGGCGATCTTGTGAATCTTTTATGCACCTTCTCCAGTGCCTCTATATCCTATTTAATAGTATGGAGACCAGAACTGTGGCCTAACCGTGTTGTCTAAAGAGCTGCCGTGATATTCTCTTTGGTTTTAAAAATGTAATTTTCCCTCCTCAGTAAGTCATCCAGGGAGGGAAATGGCGTCCAGGAAATGATGGCACACAATAGCCCTGCCTTAAACGCAACATGTGCGGGTGTTTTGTCCAGACTGGACTATTCCAACGCTCTCCTGGCCGGCCTCCCATTTTCCACCCTCCGTAAACTTGAGCTCATCCAAAGCACTGCTGGCCCGTGTCCTAACTCGCACCGAGTCCCGTTCACCCATCACCCCTTGTTGCTCGCTGGCCTACATTGGCTCCCGATCCGGATAACGCCTCAATTTTAAAATTCTCTTCTTTGTGTTCAAAGCTCTCCTCGCCCCCCACCGTATCTCTGTAACCTCCTCCAGCTCTACAACCCTCCGAGATCTCGGCGCTCCTCCGATTTCTGGCCTCTCGCGCATCCCCCGATTTCCATCGCTCCACCATTGGCGGCCGTGCCTTCAGCCGCCTGGGCCCCGAGCTCTGGAATTCCCTCCCTAAACCCCTCCGCCTCTCTCTCCTCCTTTAAGACGCTCCTTAAAAGCGACCTCTTTGACCCAGCTTTTGGTCACCTGTCTTGATATCTCCTTGTGTGGCTCACAGTCAAATTTTGATTGAGAATCGCTCCTGTGAAGCGCTGTAGCCAGTTCCTGTAGCAAGAAAGCATTCCACGTGAATAATACCAACATTAAAGGGTCAAACGGCTGTACTGTAAAGGCAGTTTTGTGGAATTGACTAATCATAAGATACTGACCAAGCTTCATATCCCAGCATAACATGAGGAACTAACGAGACTTTTAAAAGGAATTTGTAATACATGCTCTGGATTAAACAGGATAAGAACCACAGACAGGACTCCTTTTACTTCATGAATATACTAATCAAGGAAGTGACTGGAACGATCAAACCACACAATGGCATGTGTTTGTGTAATTCAACTGACTATCCTGTCAAGTGAAACTCCTCGGTCCAGCTGTTAACCAGACTTACATTTAGTTCCTCCCTCATCTTTTAGAAATGTTAATGCCAGGATTGTCGTTGGATTGAAACCCTTTCAAACGGATGATAAGCAAGGAAGTGTCCAATCAAGACATTGCTTTGTGTGATAGTGGTCGAACGTCAAACAGGATGAAGACATTTCTTTTTCAGAACATATGAACATAAGAAGTAAGAGCATGACTCAGCCATTCGGCCCCTCGAGCCTGCTCCGCCATTCAATAAGATCACGGCTGATCTTCGACCTCAAGTCCACTTTCCCGCCCGATCTCCATATCCCTTGATTCCCCTAGAGTCCAAAAATCTATCGATCTCAGCCTTGAATATACTCAAAGACTCAGCATTCACAGCCCTCTGGGGCAGAGAATTCCAAAGATTCACAACCCTCTGAGTGAAGAAATTCCTCCTCATCTCAGTCTTAAATGGCCGACCCCTTATCCTGAAACTATACCCCCTAGTTCTAGACACTCCAGCCAGGGGAAACAGCCTCTCAGCATCTACCCTGTCAATCCCCCTCAGAATCTTGTATGTTTCAATGAGATCACCTCTCATTCTTCTAAACTCCAGAGTATAGGCCCATTCTACACAATCTCTCATCATAGGACAGCCCTCTCATCCCAGGAATCAATCTAGTGAACCATCGTTGCACCGCCTCCAAGGCAAGTATATCCTTCCTCAGATAAGGAGACCAGAACTGTGCACAATACTCCAGGTGTGGTTTGAAATCGAACAGAATGGCAGAAAGACGAGATTAAGATGGTACAATCAAAAGGGGACAGGTTTGCGCCAATCTATTGCCATGGGGTTTGATCTTTTGTATTATAAAAGGGTGTGTTTAGAAACAGAGGGAAGAAAAAAGAAAGACTTGCATTTATATAGCGCCTTTCACGACCACCGGACGTCTCAAAGCGCTTTACAGCCAATGAAGTACTTTTGAAGTGTGGTCACTGTTGTAATGTGGGAAACGCGGCAGCCAATTTGGGCACAGCAAGCTCCCACAAACAGCAATGTGATAATGACCAGATCATCTGTTTTTGTTATGTTGGTTGAGGGATAAATATTGGCCCCAGGTCACTGGGGAGAACTCCCCCCTGCTCTTCTTCAAAATAGTGGCCCTGGGATCTTTTACATCCACCCGAGAGAGCAGACGGGGCCTCGGTTTAACTTCTACATCTGAAAGACGGCCCCTCCGACAGTGCAGCACTCCCTCAGTACTGCCCCTCCGACAGTGCAGCACTCCCTCAGTACTGGCCCTCCGACAGTGCAGCACTGTACTGGAATGTCAGCCTAGCTTTATGCGCTCAAGTCCCTGAATGGCAGAAAGACGAGATTAAGATGGTACAATCAAAAGGGGAAGGGTTTGCTCCAATCTAAGTCCCTGGAGAACCCACAGCCTTCGGACTCAGAGGCAAGTGTGCTACCAACTGAGCCACGGCTGACAACTTGCAAGGGAACTGCGGACGTATTTGATCACCCGTACAGATGGAAACATACTCCTCCACATGATCGCCGGGGTGAGTGGTGTTTGAAATTAAAGGGAACGGTGTATGTTAGTATTGTTTGGAATTATAAGGGAACAGTGCATTGACGTTTGTATGTTATTGGTAATACAATAAATAGTTAAAAGTATAATGGGCCAGAAATTCGGCTCCCTGGCTTCCCGCGGGTGCAAGGATCACGCGCGCACCTACCTACCGCGCCTGCCGTTGACCTCTGGGCCCGCTGGGAATTCGGCTCCTGGGCCTCCTGCAGCTGCCGGCGCGCAGGGCTTGCGTATCCCAGGGGCGTAGTTAGTGCGATGCGTCCCCTGGGATCACGTGGGCCATGGAGAGCCAATGGCAGCAGACCATCTTTCATTCATAGATTTGACAGGACTGTCAAATCTATGAATACAAATCGGCCCCAAAACCTCCCTAAAACTACAAATAAATTTAAAAAAGACATCACATTTTTAAAATAACTATAAATAACATAAATTAACTATTTTAAACAAAAATTTAAATTTTTGAAAAAAATAATTACACTTTTTAACGGGGCTAAAACTAAACTTACCTTTCTTTAAAGTAATTAAAAAAGATAAATCTGTGAAAAAAATGTTGAATAAAATCACCACTTACCTTGTTAAAAGAAGGCCTTGCGCCTCCTTTTTCAAAGTGTATCTTCTCCGTGCTTACCTTCACGGAGGAACCTGTAAAAAAACCCAAAGTGCGAGGCGAACGCGCTGGCCCTCCGGCGTGCGCGTTCGACCTCTGAACCCCTTGCTTCAGGGGAACGGAAGTGCCGGTTTCCCGCGCATGCGCAGTGCATGCAAGAAACCGACACTTTCGTTCCGTCCACGGTTGAGTACATAGTGCGTACTCACCCGTGGCGAGCCTAATTTCTGCCCCACTGAGTTTTACTGAGTTTGTGAGCTTTGACCATTTTACTCCACCCGGAAGGGATTCAAGTCGGATTCTGGAATTATAAGACGGTAGGTGCGGGTTCACCTACCTACTTAATCTAAGGAAGGATATACTTGCCATAGAGAGAGTGCAGCGAAGGTTCACCAGACTGATTCCTGGGATGGCAGGACTGTCGTATGAGGAGAGATTGGGTCGACT
>JASTWF010000365.1:167500-287500 GCA_030390025.1 Squalus acanthias | reverse complement strand
TCCTGCATTGAGCAATTACAGTGGACCTTTGGCAGATGTCCATATGTCGACAGGTAGACGCCTTACCGACCAAAGGGGCGGAACGGTCTATGATTTGGCGCTTGTTCCAAGGGTTTCCCCCCCCCCTCTCTCTCCGACGTCACCAACTCTATAAATTCAATAAGATTGCTTTAATATCGAGCAGATCCAACTATCGAAGTCTAGAGTTGGAAGGAGACAGACAGACAGACAGAAAAATGAAGGTGTTGCTTGGAGCAGTCTTGTTCATCGCCTTGGTCACTGAAGGTAAGCTTGTCTATGCGGGCAAATTGTATTATCAATCTCTCCCCAGCCTCGCTTCATTTATTTATTTATTCATTCTCTCAAGGAGTTATCGATTATTCTGATGGCAGAAACATTGCACAGTGCAAGGTTCCCAGGCAAAGAACGCCTGTTTTATTTCTGAATGGCTTTTGGGAGGGAAAGGCAATTTTGTCAAACTTTACAGCAAGCAGTTTGTGTTCCTGTCTTTTATGAGCGAGTAGTATCTCCCATTGGGAACTGGGTGTTCCTGAGTTGTGTTGAGTGATGGTAGCAGGGGGATTGAGATTTCACCTGGTGCCTGGGGTTCAAGTCCAGCTCCATCAGTGGCGACAGTGGTCGACTTTGTGTCGAATGAGGATTCAAACGTGGAGTGAGGACTCCTGAAATCAAAGCAGAAACATGCTGGAAACACTCAGCAGGTCAGGCAGCGTCGGTGGAGAGAGAAACAGAGTCAACGTTTCGGGTCGACGACCCTTCCTCAGAACTGAAAAAAAGTTGGGAGATGTAACAGGTTTTAAGCAAGCGCAGAGGCGGGGAAAGAGGAGAGGGAAGGAAAGAACAAAAGGGAAGAAGGTCTGCGATAAGGTGGTGGGCAGGAGAGATTAAATGACAAAAGGGATGATGGTGCGATGGTAATGGGAAAAGTAAAGAAACTAAAGATGGGTCTCGAAGAGGTGTAATAGGGGATGGCAGAATCATCAACAGCTGCCATCTGGGGAAAAAAAGGGGGCAGAGATCTGAAATTGTTGAACTCGATGTTGAGTCTGGAAGGGTGTAAAGTGCCTGATCGGAAGATGAGGTGCTGTTCCTCGAGCTTACGTTGAGGAACCCAGGACCGCTTAGCTTGGCGCGCAGAACTCTGGGCAATGATTTTGGGGAAATGCAATCAATGTGGGTCGAGAGGGCATAGGAAACAGAAGTGGTCAGCAGGGAATTGATTGAGCTCACCATAGGGGTATGTGTACACGTGCATACATGTGAGTGTGTATATGTGTGCAAGAGATAGCGTGTGCATAGGAATGTGCGTGTATATATATATATACCTGTGAATTTAATTATGTTTGCATGTATAATTGTGACTATGTCTATGGATGTGTGTTTTTCTGTACACGTATTTCATTTGCAGTGACACACAGTCTCTACAATCACCAGTGTAACTGTTCCTGTTTATTCCTGGAGCCATATAGCACAGAAGGCTGCTATTGAATCTGTTTCCACCGCCCTATCAGGCAGTGCATTCCAGATCCTAACCACTCGTTGCATAAAAAGATTCTTTCCTCTTGTTGCCTCTGGTTCTTTTGCCAACCACCTTAAATCTGTGGCCTCAGGTTACTGATTCTTCAGTTACTCCATCTAAACCCTTCATGGTTTCGAACGTCTCTATCAAGATGACACAAAACTTGGAAGTATAGTGAACAGTGAGGAGGAGAGTGATAGACTTCAGGAAGACACAGATAGGCTGGTGAAATGGGCGGACATGTGGCAGATGAAATTTAACACAGAAAAGTGTTACATTTTGGTAGAAAGAATGAGGAGAGGCAATATAAACTAAAGGGTACAATCCTAAAGGGGGTGCACGAACAGAGAGACCTGGGGGTATGTGTGCACAAATCGTCGAAGGTGGCAGGGCAGGTTGAGAAAGCAGTTCAAAAGGCTTACGGGATCCTGGGCTTCATAAATAGAGGTATAGAGTACAACAGTGTGGAAATTATGATGAATCTGTATAAAACACTGGTTCGGCCCCAACTGGAGTACTGTGTCCAATTCTGGGCACCGCACTTTAGGAAGGATGTGAAGGCCTTAGAGAGGGTGCAGAAAGGATTTACGAGAATGGTTCCAGGGATGAGGGACTTCAGTTACGTGGATAGACTGGAGAAGCTGGGGTTGTTCTCCTTAGAGCAGGGAAGGTTGAGAGGAGATTTGATAGAGATGTTCAAAATCATGAGGGGTCTGGGCAGAGTAGATAGAGAGAAACTGTTCCCATTGGCGGAAGGGTCGAGAACCAGAGGACACAGATTTAAGGTGATTGGCAGAAGAACCAAAGGCGACATGAGGAAAAACTTTTTTACGCAGCGAGTGGTTAAGATCTGGAATGCACTTCCTGAAAGGGTGGTGGAGGCAGACTCAATCTTATTTTTCAAAAGGGAGTTGGACAATTATCGGAAGGAAAAAATTTTGTAGGGGAAAGGGCGGGGCAGTGGGACTAGCTGAGAGTCGGCACGGGCTCGACGGGCCGAATGGCCTCCTTCCGTGCTGTAACCATTCTATGATTCTGTGAAATCTCTGAGCCTTCCCTGCTCTAAGGAGAACAATCCCAGCTTCTCCAGTCTATCCACGTAACAATAATGGTCTCGGCTGCTTCCTTTGGTGTGGCCACCACCACTTGGGGTAGGGAGGGAGCCAATTGGCTACGCCTCACCAACCATGATGACTGTGCAGCGACCCATGCTGAAGGGAGCATGTGTGTGCAGGTGTGGAACGAGGGCTCCAGCGAGGCCAGACCCAATCTGTTGAATGCCATGGGTTAAATGCAGGATGGTTGAGACCCAAAGAGAAATACTTTGTTTCAGTGCTAACTTCTTCAGTTCCTTTCAGGTGTAGTATGATCTGGATAATAGGCGCCGTGCCTATTAATGGTTTCAACCTCACTGCCATGTCCTTCCCCAGTACCCGTCATGCCCAAAGGGCTGAATGGCCTACGCCTGTTCCTATTTTCACTTGCTTCGAGGGGATTGAGTCACTGGAAAGTGATCAGGAGCAGGAACTCTGGCCGAACATAAGAAATAGGATCAGGTGTCGGCCATTTGGGCCCTCGAGTCTGCTCCGCCATTCAATGAGATCATGGCTGATCTTCTACCTCAACTCCACTTTCCCGCACTATCCCCATATCCCTTGATTCCCCTAGAGTCCAAAAATCTAGCGATCTCAGCCTTGAATATACTCAACCGACTGAGCCTCCACAGCTCTCTGGGGTAGAGAATTCCAAAGATTCACCACCCTCTGAGTGAAGAAATTCCTCCTCATCTCAGTTCTAAATGGCCGACCCCTTATCCTGAGACTGTGACACCTGGTTCTAGACTCTCCAGCCAGGGGAAACATCCTCCCAGCATCTACCCTGTCAAGCCCTGTAAGAATTTTATACGTGTCAATGAGATCACCTCTCATTCTTCTAAACTCTAGAGAATATAGGCCTAGTCTACTCAATCTCACCTCAAAGGGCAATCCCCCCCCATCCCAGGAATCAGTCTGGTGAACCTTCGTTGCACCGCCTCTAAGGCAAGTATATCCTTCCTTAGGTAAGGAGACCAAAACTGTGCACAGTACTCCAGGTGTGGTCTCACCAAAGCCCTATATAATTGCAGCAAGATTTCCTCACTCTTGTACTCCAACCCCCTTGCAATAAAGACTGATTTCCACCTCCTTTTTAGCTGAGGGACACTGATGTCAAATGTATGGTCCACACCGGCTAACTCAGTACAAACTGAGGATGCAGTTGGGACCCTCCTAGTGTTATATAGCTAGCCACACCACGGGGTGCTTTACTCTACCAATCCTTGAGGGGGGTGATTTATTACAAAGTATTCACAGCACAGTAACTGGCCATTTGGCCCAACCAGTCCGTGCCGGTGTTTATGCTCCACATCAGCCTCCTCCCACCCCTCTTCATCTCACCCCATCACCATATCCTTCCATTCCTTTCTCCCTCATGTGTTTATCTCGCTTCCCCTTGAATGCATCTCTGCTCTTCGCCTCAACACAGAATTGGAATTTTTATTCAGAATGTGTTAAATGTTTGTCGACAATTATCCCACGCCATAATTCCACTCCTCTGAGTGCTATTTCTGCCAAAAGTTATTAGCAACCCATTAACTTGCCCCACTGAAAGGCCATGTTGGTAGCAATTAATTGCAGTTGTGTCTTGACTTGACTTGCCTGGATTAGTGCAGCTCCAACTACACTCAAGAAGCTTGGCACCATCCAGGACAAAGCAGCCCGCTTGATTGGCACCCCACCCACCACCTTAAACAGTCACTCCCTCCACCACCGGCGCACCGTGGCTGCAGTTTGCACCATCTACAAGATGCACTGCAGCAACTCGCCAAGGCTTCTTCGGCAGCACCTCCCAAACCCGCGGCCTCCACCACCTAGAAGGACAAGGGCAGCAGGCGCACGGGAACACCACCACCTCCAAATCACGCACCCCATTCCAACTTGGAGTTACAGCGGCCGTTCCTTCAACGTCGTTGGGTCAAAATCCTGGAACTCCCTCCCTAACAGTACTGTGGGAGCACCTTCACCACACGGACTGCAGCGGTTCAAGAAGGTGGCTCACCACCACCTTCTCGAGGGCAACTAGGGATGGGCAATAAATGCTGGCCTTGCCAGCGACGCCCACATCCCGTGAATGAGTAAAAATAAACTTGTCCTATTTGTTCCTACAGGTTACTCGCTGGTCTGTCACGAATGTAATAGTTTTTCGGGTAATTGTACCCTAAACGCCACCGTTTGCAACACAACGCGGCATTCAACATGCAGATCATACACTATCAATGAAGTCTTCGGTTAGTACTGAGTAATCTTTGGTATTTTTCTTTTACTGCATGTCAGCTTGTATTTATACAGCGCCTTTAATGTAGTAAAACGTCCCAAGGTGCTTCACAGGAGTATTATAAAACAAAATTTGACACCGAGCCACATAAGGAGATATTAGGACAGGCGACCAAAAGCTTGGTCAAAGAGGTCGGTTTGAAGTGGCGTCTTAAAGGAGGAGAGAGAGGCAGAGAGGTTTAGGGAGGGAATTCCAGAGCTCGGGGCCCAGGCAGCTGAAGGCGCGGCCGCCAATGGTGGAGCGATGGAAATCGGGGGATGCGCAAGAGGCCAGAATTGGAGGAGCGCAGAGATCTCGGAGGGTTGTCGGGCTGGAGGAGGGTACAGAGATAGGAGGGAAGGCGCGGAAGCCATGGAGGGATTCGAACACGAGGACGAGAATTTTGAAATCGAGGCGTTGCCGGACTGGGAGTCAATGTAGATCAGCGAGCAACAGGGGGTGATGGGTGAACAGGACTCGGTGCAACGGATAGATCAGAGTATTTATCTAAATGGTGAGAAGTGAGGGACTATGGAGGAGCGGAGAGATTTAAGGGTCCGAGTACAAAAATCACTAAAAGCTAGTGGACTGGTACAAAAAGCAACTTAAAAAGGCTCGTGGAATGTTGGCGATTGTCTCAAGGGGACTGGAATAGGGGTGGAAGTTATGTTAAACTGTACCCCCAACCAGAGTCACTGTGTTCGGTTCTGGGCCCCGCACCTCAGGAAGGATATCTTGTCCTCGGAGGGGGAGTAGCCCAGATTCTCCAGAACGGTATGCGGGCTGAAAGGGTTAAATTACGAGGACAGGTTGGCACAGACTAGGCTTGTGTTCCCTGGAGTTTAGAAGATTAAGGGTCGATCTGATCGAGGTGTTTGAGGTGATTGAAGGAGTTGATAGGGTAGAGAGAGAGAAACTATTTCCTCTGGTGGGGGGAGTCCAGAACAAGGGGGCAGAACCTTCAAATTAGAGCCAGGCCGTTCAGGGGTGATGTCAGGAAGCACTTCTTCACACAAAGGGTAGTGGAAATCTGGAACTCTCTCCCCCAAAAAGGGTGTCGAGGTCAATTGAAAATGTCAAAACTGAGATTGATAGATTTGTGTTGGGTAAGGGTATTGAGGGTTACGGAACCAAGGCAGGTAGACAGGGTTAAGATACAGACCAGCCGTGATCTCATTGAATGGTGGAGCAGGCTCGAGGGGCTGAATGGGCCTCCTCCTGTTCCTGTGTAACAGGCTCGAGGGGCTGAATGGGCCTCCTCCTGTTCCTGTGTAACAGGCTCGAGGGGCTGAATGGGCCTCCTCCTGTTCCTGTGTAACATGCTCGAGGGGCTGAATGGGCCTCCTCCTGTTCCTGTGTAACAAGCTCGAGGGGCTGAATGGGCCTCCTCCTGTTCCTGTGTAACAGGCTCGAGGGGCTGAATGGGCCTCCTCCTGTTCCTATGTCCCTGAAATGGCTGGTAACAGTCAGGGTGGAAAAGAAACAGAGAACAAGTTATCGGACTGTTTCGAGATCCCCACCGCCTAAGTTGAATTTCACCTCCCCCCACCCCAGATTATGATTGGTTCTGGGACCCTCCCACCTTCAAACATACATTGTCAGGGATGGGAAGAGTTCGGGGAGCGGCGGCGAGGATGGCTGTAAGGCGTCGATTCCAGTTTGCGGCGGGATATTGGGGCTACCTACACTCCTGACCCGATCTGGGCCGGTACGTGACTCCAGCCCCGCCCTCCAAGGTGGTTGGCTCTTAGCAGCCATTTCAGCGGGGCAGCTAAGTTTGTGTCAAGCCCACTGCTCAGTGCTTCAAGAAGAAGGCCTACCAGCCTCGCCAGCGACGCCCACATCCCCAGAATGAATTAGAAAAAAATGGTTCCCCACCGAACATTGGCAGGGGCGATGAGCTCCCAGTGATTTTAGTGATGTAAGCTGATGTGACGTTTTCTGCCAGGTACCACACGCTCCGAGTACATTGTGAACGGCTGTGGAAATTGTTTTGGCCTCATCTCCTTCAATAGTGGACGTCTGTCTGAATTCTTGCACACCAAGTGTTGCAACTCCGACTTGTGTAACGATGAGATTGAGCCAGGTAAGGCATCAGCATGCACCAATACGGGGGGGCGTGGGCGGAATGGGGCGGGGGAAGGGATAGGGATCCCCATTCGCCCAGCGCTCAGTTCCGTTTCCTTTCAACCATTCGCAACAGCCACAACCCCAAATTTTGGCAATGTGGCCACGGTTGTAATGTAGGAAACCTGCCAGTTCTTGTGCACAGCAAGATCCCACAAACAGCAAGTGATATTGACCACCTGGGGGTGGTTTTTTTTAAGTGGTGTTGGTTGAGGGATAAATATTGGACAAGGACACCGGGCAGATCTCCTCCCTGCTCTTCTATCTTCTAGAGATTTGTGGCCATGGGTTCTTTTATGGCCACCTGAGAAACAGATGGTGGGGGAGGGGGGGGGGGCTCTCAGTTCAATGTCTCATCCGAAAGACGGCCCCTCCGACAGTGCGGCCCTCCCTCAGTACTGACCCTCTGACAGTGCGGCACTCCCTCAGTACTGCCCCTCCAACAGTGCGGCGTTCCCTCAGTACAGCCCCTCCGACAGTGCAGCGCTCCCTCAGTACTGCCCCTCCGACAGTGCGGCCCTCACTCAGTACTGACCCTCTGACAGTGCGGCACTCCCTCAGTACTGCCCCTCCAACAGTGCGGCGTTCCCTCAGTACTGCCCCTCCGACAGTGCGGCATTCCCTCAGTACAGCCCCTCCGACAGTGCGGCGCTCCCTCAGTACTGTCCCTCCGACAGTGTGGCGCTCCCTCAGTACTGCCCCTCCGACAGTGCCGCGCTCCCTCAGTACTGCCCCTCCGACAGTGCGGCGCTCCCTCAGTTCTGCCCCTCCGACAGTGTGGCGCTCCCTCAGTACAGCCCCTCCGACAGTGCGGCGCTCCCTCAGTACTGTCCCTCCGACAGTGTGGCGCTCCCTCAGTACTGCCCCTCCGACAGTGCCGCGCTCCCTCAGTACTGCCCCTCCGACAGTGCGGCGCTCTCTCAGTACTGCCCCTCCGACAGTGTGGCGCTCCCTCAGTACCGCCCCTCCGACAGTGCGGCGCTCCCTCAGTACTGTCCCTCCGACAGTGTGGCGCTCCCTCAGTACTGCCCCTCCGACAGTGCCGCGCTCCCTCAGTACTGCCCCTCCGACAGTGCGGCGCTCCCTCAGTTCTGCCCCTCCGACAGTGCGGCGCTCCCTCAGTACTGCCCCTCCGACAGTGCGGCGCTCCCTCAGTACTGTCCCTCCGACAGTGTGGCGCTCCCTCAGTACTGCCCCTCCGACAGTGCCGCGCTCCCTCAGTACTGCCCCTCCGACAGTGCGGCGCTCCCTCAGTTCTGCCCCTCCGACAGTGCGGCGCTCCCTCAGTACTGCCCCTCCGACAGTGCAACTCTCCCTCAGCACTGCCCCTCCGACAGTGCGACGCTCCCTCAGTACTGCCCCTCCGACAGTGCGGCGCTCCCTCAGTACTGCCCCTCCGACAGTGCGGCGCTCGCTCAGTACTGCCCCTCCGACAGTGTGACGCTCCCTCAGTACTGCCCCTCCGACAGTGCAGCACTCCCTCAGTACTGCCCCTTCGACAGTGCAGAGCTCCTTCTGTACTGATCCTCTGACAGTGCAACGTTCCCTAAGTACTGCCCCTCCGACAGTGCGGCGCTCCCTCAGTACTGCCCCTCCGACAGTGCGGCGCTCCCGCAGTACTGCCCATCCGACAGTGCAGCACCCCCTCAGTACTGCCCCTCAGACAGTGCGGCGCTCCCTCAGCACTGCCCCTCCGACAGTGCAGTGCTCCCTCAGTACTGCCCCTCCGACAGTGCGGCGCTCCCTCAGTACTGCCCCTCCAACAGTGCGGCACTCCCTCAGTACTGCCCCTCCGACAGTGCGGCGCTCCCTCAGTACTGCCCCTCCGACAGTGCGGCACTCCCTCAGTACTGCCCCTCCGACATTGCAGTGCTCCCTCAGTACTGCCCCTCCGACAGTGCGGCGCTCCCTCAGTACTGCCCCTCCGACAGTGCGGCGCTCCCTCAGTACTGCCCCTCCGACAGTGCGGCACCCCCTCAGTACTGCCCCTCTGAAAGTGCGGCGATCCCTCAGTACTGCCCCTCCGACAGTGCGGCGTTCCCTCAGTACTGCCCCTCCGACAGTGCGGCTCTCCCTCAGTACTGCCCCTCCGACAGTGCAGCGCTCCCTCAGTACTGCCCCTCCGACAGTGCGGCGCTCCCTCGGTACTGCCCCTCCGACAGTGCGGCACTCCCTCAGTACTGCCCCTCCGACAGTGCGGCTCTCCCTCAGTACTGCCCCTCCGACAGTGCAGCGCTCCCTCAGTACTGCCCCTCCGACAGTGCGGCGCTCCCTCGGTACTGCCCCTCCGACAGTGCGGCGCTCCCTCAGTTCTGCCCCTCCGACAGTGTGGCGCTCCCTCAGTACAGCCCCTCCGACAGTGCGGCGCTCCCTCAGTACTGTCCCTCCGACAGTGTGGCGCTCCCTCAGTACTGCCCCTCCGACAGTGCCGCGCTCCCTCAGTACTGCCCCTCCGACAGTGCGGCGCTCTCTCAGTACTGCCCCTCCGACAGTGTGGCGCTCCCTCAGTACTGCCCCTCCGACAGTGCGGCGCTCCCTCAGTACTGTCCCTCCGACAGTGTGGCGCTCCCTCAGTACTGCCCCTCCGACAGTGCCGCGCTCCCTCAGTACTGCCCCTCCGACAGTGCGGCGCTCCCTCAGTTCTGCCCCTCCGACAGTGCGGCGCTCCCTCAGTACTGCCCCTCCGACAGTGCGGCGCTCCCTCAGTACTGTCCCTCCGACAGTGTGGCGCTCCCTCAGTACTGCCCCTCCGACAGTGCCGCGCTCCCTCAGTACTGCCCCTCCGACAGTGCGGCGCTCCCTCAGTTCTGCCCCTCCGACAGTGCGGCGCTCCCTCAGTACTGCCCCTCCGACAGTGCAACTCTCCCTCAGCACTGCCCCTCCGACAGTGCGACGCTCCCTCAGTACTGCCCCTCCGACAGTGCGGCGCTCCCTCAGTACTGCCCCTCCGACAGTGCGGCGCTCGCTCAGTACTGCCCCTCCGACAATGTGACGCTCCCTCAGTACTGCCCCTCCGACAGTGCAGCACTCCCTCAGTACTGCCCCTTCGACAGTGCAGAGCTCCTTCTGTACTGATCCTCTGACAGTGCAACGTTCCCTAAGTACTGCCCCTCCGACAGTGCGGCGCTCCCTCAGTACTGCCCCTCCGACAGTGCGGCGCTCCCGCAGTACTGCCCATCCGACAGTGCAGCACCCCCTCAGTACTGCCCCTCAGACAGTGCGGCGCTCCCTCAGCACTGCCCCTCCGACAGTGCAGTGCTCCCTCAGTACTGCCCCTCCGACAGTGCGGCGCTCCCTCAGTACTGCCCCTCCAACAGTGCGGCACTCCCTCAGTACTGCCCCTCCGACAGTGCGGCGCTCCCTCAGTACTGCCCCTCCGACAGTGCGGCACTCCCTCAGTACTGCCCCTCCGACATTGCAGTGCTCCCTCAGTACTGCCCCTCCGACAGTGCGGCGCTCCCTCAGTACTGCCCCTCCGACAGTGCGGCGCTCCCTCAGTACTGCCCCTCCGACAGTGCGGCACCCCCTCAGTACTGCCCCTCTGAAAGTGCGGCGCTCCCTCAGTACTGCCCCTCCGACAGTGCGGCGTTCCCTCAGTACTGCCCCTCCGACAGTGCGGCTCTCCCTCAGTACTGCCCCTCCGACAGTGCAGCGCTCCCTCAGTACTGCCCCTCCGACAGTGCGGCGCTCCCTCGGTACTGCCCCTCCGACAGTGCGGCACTCCCTCAGTACTGCCCCTCCGACAGTGCGGCTCTCCCTCAGTACTGCCCCTCCGACAGTGCAGCGCTCCCTCAGTACTGCCCCTCCGACAGTGCGGCGCTCCCTCGGTACTGCCCCTCCGACAGTGCGGCACTCCCTCAGTACTGCCCCTCCGACAGTGCAGCGCTCCCTCAGTACTGCCCCTCCGACAGTGCGGCGCTCCCTCAGTTTTGCCCCTCCGACAGTGCAGCGCTCCCTCAGTACTGGCACTGGGAGAGTGTCGGCCTGAATTATGGGCTCACTTCTCTGGAGTGGGGACTCGAACCCACGACCATCTGACCCAGAGCCGAGAGTGTGGCCAACTGAGCCACGGCTGACTCTAGTTATATCTACTCCCTTTTTACTTTATTTTTGTGGATTCCGTCACAAAGATGCTGACTGCGCTCCAATCTGTCATTTGTTCCCATTCCCCCCTTTCCCTCCCTCCTTTGTTTAGCTGCTGAAGAGGACCACCCATCTCCTGGGCTCCAGGTCAAAACACCAACCTTGGCCTAGGAACTCGAGTAGGCCGCAAATCCTGCCGGCGCCACCGCTGGCCACGGTTACCAGCCGCCCGCAGAAGGAGCGCAGGTGTTTTTTGCCGCAGCCTGCTATCTCACACGAGCGGAGTGGAGAACCTGTCGCACGACGCTTTCTCTCCAGCGCTAGCCTCGTCAGGAGGCCGAAGGTCGCGTCCGAAGGCTTGGCGCGGCCTTCCCGGGCAATGTGCTGTGTCGGGTCAATTTGGCGGCGGCTCCTGGGCTTTTGCTATCGGGTCCGCTGATCGGCCCACGTCGGGGTCGGAAGCCTTGCGGCGCACCACGAGGCATTTGTTTATCCACGGCTCCCCCTTCCCACTTTCGCGGACATTTGTCTGGGACTTGTGTGGACTCCACAGATGTGCGCCAGACTGCCTGGTGCTCCCTCACCTTCGCTGGCTGCCAGAGCTCCACGGATCTTGAACCCAGATGGTTGCTGTGTGGCGGTCTGTGCTCCACCATGGTGCTGGATGGGGGGGCGCGGGGGCTGCACCGTCTTCCTGCTCGCAGTGACAGGGCACTCGCCTGCAGCTCACGCAGAGGATTCACTCCCTCTGGCGGGACTGTGACTGGAAACACCGCATAAGACTGTCTGCACGGGACTCGTTCATGGCTGGTTTCCGTTCACATTACAGAGAAAGAAGACGCCACACTCAATGGCCTGGAATGCGCTGGATGTTTCTCCTTGACTGAGGCCGGTTGTAGAAAGTCGATCGCCCCAGTTAAATGTCGAGGACAACAAGACCATTGTGTCCACAATTCGGGTCAACTCCGATGGCGTAGGTTCAAGTCTTTACTCATCCTCTTAGTGAAGAACATGGAAACACTGACAAAAAATGAGATATTACTTTGAATTTAACAGCACAGAAACAGGCCATTCGGCCCAACCAGTCCATGCCGGCGTTTATCCTCCACACCAGCCTCCTCCCACCCCTCTTCATCTCACCTCATCACCATCTCCTTCTATTCCTTTCTCCATCCTGCACTTCCCTTTAAGTGCGTCTCTGCTATTCGCCTCAACCACTCCCTGTGGTAGCCAGTTCCACAATCTCATCACTCTCTGGGTAAAGATGTTTTACAAAGAAAAGATTTGCAAGGATGATAGGTATAACCTTGCAGTTCTGGTTATCAGGAAAGACTGAACAGGCTGGGGCTCTTTTCTCTGATAGAGGTCTTTTAGATTATGAAGGGGTTTGATAGGGTAGACGTAGAGAAGATGTTTCCACTTGTGGGGGAGACCAGAACTAGGGGCCATCAATATAAGATAGTCACTGATAAATCCAATAGGGAATTCAGGAGAAACTTCTTTACCCAGAGAGTGGTGAGAATGGGGAACTCGCTACCACAGGGAGTGGTTGAGGTGAAGAGCAGAGATACATTTAAGGGGAAGCTAGATAAACACATGAGGGCGAAAGGAATAGAAGGATATGTTGATGGGGTGAGATGAAGAGGGGTGGGAGGAGGCTGGTGTGGAGCATAAACACCGGCATGGACTGGTTGGGTCAAATGGACTGTTTTTGGGCTGTAAATTGCACATCATTCTATGAAGAGTAACTCAATATCATTCGGAGTTTGTAGATGCTAGGAAGAAGGTTAGGCTGATTTGAGTACAGGAGCAAGGATGTCTTACTACAGTTATACAGGGCCTTGGTGAGACCACACCTGGAGTACTGTGTGCAGTTTTGGTCTCCTTACCTAAGAAAGGATATACTTGCCATTAGAGAGAGTGCAGCGAAGGTTCACCAGACTGATTCGTGGGATGGCAGGACTGTCGTATGAGGAGAGATTGGGTCGACAAGGTCTGTATTCACTAGAGTTTAGAAGAATGAGAGGGGATCTCATTGAAACGTATAAAATTCTGACAGGGCTAGACAGACTGGATGCAGGGAGGATGTTTCCCCTGGCTGGGGGGTCTAGAACGAGGGGTCACAGTCTCAGGATACGGGGTAGGACATTTAGGACTGAGATGAGCGGAAATTTCTTCACTCAGAGGGTGGTGAACCTGTGGAATTCTCTACCACAGAAGGCTGTGGAGGCCAAGTCACTGAATATATTTAAGAAGGAGATAGATAGATTTCTGGACACAAAAGGCATCAAGGGGTATGGGGAGAGAGCGGGAATATGGTATTGAGATAGAGGATCAGCCATGATCATATTGAATGGCGGAGCAGGCTCGAAGGGCCGAATGGCCGACTCCTGCTCCTATTTTTCTATGTTTCTATAGGACTCAAATTATACAGCAAACAAATCCGGGAGGACAATTTGTGGGAAAGGGGTAGAAGAATCAGTTTTTGCCCAATTCCAATTAATAACAAAAAGGTCTTGCATTTTCTACAGCACCTTTCACAACCTCAGGACATCTCAAAGCGCTTCACAGTCAATGAAGTGTTTTTGAGGTAGAGTCACAGTGGTAATGTAGGAAACGCAGCAGCCAATCTGCACATAGGAAGCTCCCATGTGATAATGACCAGATAATCTCTTTTTTGGTGATGTTGATTGAGGGATCAATATTGGGCAAGGACACCGGGGAGAACTCCCCCTGCTCTTCTTCGAAATAGTGCCTGTGGGATCTTTTACGTCCACCTGAGAGGGAAGACAGGGCCTCAGTTTAATGTCTCATCCGAAAGACGGCACCTCGGTCAGTGCGGCGCTCCCTCAGTACTGTCCCTCCGTCAGTGCGGCGCTCCCTCAGTACTGCCCCTCCGACAGTGCGGCGCTCCCTCAGTACCGCTCCTCCGACAGTGCAGCACTCCCTCAATACCGCCCCTCCGACAGTGCGGCGCTCCCTCAGTACGGCGCTCCCTCAGTACTGCCCCTCTGACAGTGCAGTGCTCCCTCAGTACTGCCCCCTCCGACAGTGCATCGCTCCCTCAGTACTGCCTCTCCGACAGTGCAGCGTTCCCTCAGTACTGCCCCTCCGACAGTGCGGCGCTCCCTCAGTACTGCCCCTCCGACAGTGCGGCGCTCCCTCAGTACTGCCCCTCCGACAGTGCGGCGCTCCCTCAGTACTGCTCCTCCGACAGTGCAGCGCTCTCTCAGTACTTCCCCTCCGACAGTGCGGCGCTCCCTCAGTACTTCCCCTCCGACAATGCGGCGCTCCCTCAGCACTGCCCCTCCGACAGTGCGGCGCTCCCTCTGTACTGCCCCTCCGACAGTGCAGCGCTCCCTCAGTACTGCCCCTCCGACAGTGCGGCGCTCCCTCAGTACTGCCCCTCCGACAGTGCGGCGCTCCCTCAGTACTGCCCCTCCGACAGTGCGGCGCTCCCTCAGTACTGCCCCTCCGACAGTGAGGCGCTCCGTCAGTACTGCCCCTCCGACAGTGCGGCGCTCCCTCAGTACTGCCCCTCCGACAGTGCGGCGCTCCCTCAGTACTGCCCCTCCGACAGTGCGGCCGCTCCCTCAGCACTGCCCCTCCGACAGTGCGGCGCTCCCTCAGTACTGCACTGGGAGTGTCGGCCTGGATTACGGGCTCAAGTCTCTGGAGTGGGGCTCGAACCCACGGCCTTCTGACTCAGAGGCGAGAGGCTGACAGTCAAAGCGTAAAGGCCAGAAGGATATGCACTGAGCCACAGGTGACCCAGAGACATGTTTAACACAGCAAAACAACCCAAGGTGCTTCTAACGGACGGGAGGGAAAAATTAGAAGCTGAGCAAAAGAAGGAGATCAAGAGGGATGACCATAAGAACATAAGAAATAGGAGCAGGAGTCGGCCATTTGGCCCTTCGAGCCTGCTCTGCCATTCAAGAAGATCATGGCTGATCTTCTACCTCAACTCCACTTTCCTGCACTATTCCCATATCCCTTGATTCCCTTAATATTCAAAAATCTATCGATCTCTGTTTTGACTATACTCAATGACTGAGCCTCCACAGCCCTCTGGGGTAGAGAATTCCAAAGATTCACCGCCCTCTGAGTGAAGAAATTTCTCCTCATCTCAGTCCTAAATGGCCGACCCCTCATTCTGAGTCTGTGACCCCTGGTTCTAGACTCTCCAGCCAGGGGAAACATCCTCCCAGCATCTACCCTGTCAAGCCCCGTAAGAATTTTGTATGTTTCAGTGAGATCACCTCTCATTCTTCTAAACTCTAGAGAATATAGGCCTAGTCTACTCGATCTCTCCTCATAGGACAATCCCCCCATCCCAGGAATCAGTCTGGTGAACCTTCGTTGCACTCCCTCTATGGCAAGTATATCCATCCTTAGGTAAGGAGACCAAAACTGTACGCAATACTCCAGGTGTGGTCTCACCAGGGCCCTATATACCAGAAGCTTGGTCAAAGAGGTAGGTTTTCAGGAGGATCTTAAAGGAGGAGAGAGAGGCAGAGAGGTTTAGGGAGGGAATTACAGAGCTCAGGGCCCAGGCGGCTGAAGGTATGGCTAAGATTGATGAGGCAAAGGGATCGGATGAAAGAGATAGAAATTAATTGAAAATCTTCCCTCAATAAAGAAAGTAGTAAGGAGTGAAAACTTTGCTACAGTTGTATAAAGCTCTGGCCAGACCCCATCTGGAGCCACTGCGTTCAATTCTGGGCACCACACCTCAGGAAGGATATCTTGGCCTCAGAGGTGGTGCATAGAAACATAGAAACATAGAAAACTAGGAGCAGGAGTAGGCCATTCGAGCCTGCTCCGCCATTCAATATGATCATGGCTGATCCTCTCTCTCAATACCATATTCCCACTCTCTCCCCATACCCCTTGATGCCTTTTGTGTCTAGAAATCTATCTATCTCCTTCTTAAATATATTCAGTGACTTGGCCTCCATAGCCTTCTGTGGTAGAGAATTCCACAGGTTCACCACCCTCTGAGTGAAGAAATTTCTCCTCATCTCAGTCCTAAATGTCCCACCCCGTGTATCCTGAGACTGTGACCCCTCGTTCTAGAGCCCCCCCAGCCAGGGGAAACTTCCTCCCTGCATCCAGTCTGTCTAGCCTTGTCAGAATTTTATACGTTTCAATGAGATCCCCTCTCATTCTTCTAAACTCTAGTGAATACAGGCCTAGTCGACCCAATCTCTCCTCATACGACAGTCCTGCCATCCCAGGAATCAGTCTGGTGAACCTTCGCTGCACTCCCTCTATGGCAAGTATATCCTTTCTTAGGAAAGGAGACCAAAACTGCACACATTACTCCAGGTGTGGTCTCACCAAGGCCCTGTATAACTGTAGTAAGACATCCTTGCTCCTGTACTCAAATCCTCTTGCAATGAAGGCCAACATACCATTTGCCTTCCTAACTGTTTGCTGCACCTGCATGTTTGCTTTCAGTGACTGGTGTACAAGGACACCCAGGTCCCTTTGTACATCAACATTTCCCAATCTATCACCATTTAAATAATACTCTGCCTTTCTGTTTTTCCTACCGAAGTGGATAACTTCACATTTATCCACCTTATACTGCTTCTGCCATGTATTTGCCCACTCACTCAACTTGTCTAAATCGCGTTGAAGCCTCTTTGCATCCTCCTCACAACTCACAATCCCACCTAGTTTTGTGTCGTCAGCAAACTTGGAAATATTACATTTGGTTCCCTCATCCAAATCATTGATATATATTGTGACTAGCTGGGGCCCAAGCACTGATTCCTGCGGTGCCCCACTAGTCACCACCTACCACTCCGAAAAAGACCCATTTATTCCTACTCTCTGTTAACCAATTTTCAGTCCATGCCAGTATATTACCCCCAATCCCATGTGCTTTAATTTTGCACACTAACCTTTTATGTGGGACTTTCTCAAAGGCCTTCTGAAAATCCAAATACACCACATCCACTGGTTCTCCCATATCTATTCTACCAGTTACATCCTCAAAAAACTCCAGTAGATTTGTCAAACACGATTTCCCTTTCATAAATCCATGTTGACTTTGTCTGATCCCATTGATATTTTCTAAGTGTCCTGTTATCACATCCTTTATAATAGACTCTAGCCTTTTCCCTACTACTGATGTTAGGCTAACCGGTCTGTAGTTCCCTGTTTTCTCTCTCCCTCCTTTTTTAAATAATGGGGTTACATTTGCCACCCTCCAATCTGCAGGAACTGTTCCATAATCTATTGAATTTTGAAAGATGACAACCAATGCATCCACTATTTCCATGGCTGTGCAGTGTAGATTAATCAGAATGATACCCGGGCTAGAAGGGTTAAATTATGAGGACAGGTTGCCCAGACTAGGCTTGTGTTCCCTGGAGTTTAGAAGATTAAGGGGCGATCTAATCGAGGTGTTTGAGATGATTGAAGGATTCGATAGGGTAGAGAGAGAGAAACTATTTCCTCTGGTGGGGGGGGGAGTCCAGAACAAGGGGGCAGAAGCTTCAAATTAGAGCCAGGCCGTTCAGGGGTGATGTCAGGAAGCACTTCTTCACACAAAGGGCAGTGGAAATCGGGAACTCTCCCCCCCCAAAAAAAGCTGTTGAGGCTGGAGAGGGGGTGGCGGGCGGTGGGGGGGGGGGGGGTCAATTGAAAATGTCAAAACTGAGATTGATAGATTTTTGTTAGGAAAGGGTGCTAAGGGATCTGAAACCGATGCAGGTAGATGGGGATAAGATACAGATTGGCCATGATCTGACTGAATGGCGAACAGGCTCGAGGGGCTGGATGGCCGCCTCCTGTTTCTATGTGGCTAACTGTATCGTTGAGATGATGAGAAAGGTTAAACTGCACAGGTAGAAAATGATGGTAGATTGGATCAGGTGGGCAATGCCGGTTGACCCAATGGAATGCAATCGATACGAAGGTGTTAAAATGACGGGTTTATCTTTTTTCATGAACAGTGGACACAACGACGTACGTCTTCAAAGGCTGTGCTTCTGATTTCGTTTGCCGAGAACCAGATACTTTCAATGTCTACGGCATCTATCCGACCAACGCCTTCTACTGCTGCAAGAATAACCTGTGCAACATCGAGTCACGGAACTTCACCCGCTCCACCACGCCCCTCCCCTCAACCACCAGCAAAGCTGGCATTTCCACCCAGCTCAATGCCTCCATTGGCACCACCCTCTTGCTGGTCTTTCTAAAAGTGGTGCTCTAAACAGAACGCGTCACCTCAATAGCCCCCCTTGACTGCTGGATGGTGCGAGTGTCGCTGGGAGGGAGAGTCCCAGCTTGCTCTGTGCGCTCAAATTCTTGGCCAACTGATTGATGGACTCACTCAATCTCCTTCACCCCATTCCCCTCGTCTCCACACCAGCCCTTTGTTAGAGCCAGACCAAAACTAATCCCACTGCCCCGCTCTCCCCCCATAGCCCTGTATCAATCCCAAACTAATCCCACTGCCCCGCTCTCCTCCCATAGCCCTGTATCAATCCCAAACTAATCCCACTGCCCCGCTCTCCCCCCATAGCCCTGTATCAATCTCAAACGAATCCCACTGCCCCGCTCTCTCCCCATAGCCCTGTATCAATCCCAAACTAATCCCACTGCCCCGCTCTCTCCCCATAGCCCTGTATCAATCCCCAAACTAATCCCACTGCCCCGCTCTCTCCCCATAGCCCTGAATCAATCCCCAAACCACTCCCACTGCCCCGCTCTCTCCCCATAGCCCTGTATCAATCCCAAACTAATCCCACTGCCCCGCCCTCTCCCCATAGCCCTGTATCAATCTCAAACTAATCCCACTGCCCCGCTCTCTCCCCATAGCCCTGTATCAATCCCCAAACTAATCCCACTGCCCCGCTCTCTCCCCATAGCCCTGAATCAATCCCCAAACCACTCCCACTGCCCCGCTCTCTCCCCATAGCCCTGTATCAATCCAAAACTAATCCCACTGCCCCGCCCTCTCCCCATAGCCCTGTATCAATCCCCAAACCACTCCCACTGCCCCACTCTCTCCCAATAGCCCTGTATCAATCTCAAACTAATCCCACTGCCCCGCTCTCTCCCCATAGCCCTGTATCAATCCCAAACTAATCCCTCTGCCCTGCTCTCTCCCCATAATCCTGTATCAATCCAAAGCTAATCCCACTGCCCGCACTCTCCCTATAGCCCTGTATCAATCCCAAACTAATCCCACTGCCCCGCTCTCTCCCCATAGCCCTGTATCAATCCCCAAACTAATCCCACTGCCCCGCTCTCTCCCCATAGCCCTGTATCAATCCCCAAACTAATCCCACTGCCCCACTCTCTCCCAATAGCCCTGTATCAATCCCAAACTAATCCCTCTGCCCTGCTCTCTCCCCATAATCCTGTATCAATCCAAAGCTAATCCCACTGCCCGCACTCTCCCTATAGCCCTGTATCAATCCCAAACTAATCCCACTGCCCCGCTCTCTCCCCATAGCCCTGTATCAATCCCAAACTAATCCCACTGCCCCGCTCTCTCCCCATAGCCCTGTATCAATCCCCAAACTAATCCCACTGCCCCACTCTCTCCCAATAGCCCTGTATCAACAACAAACTAATCCCACTGCCCGCACTCTCCCAATAGCCCTGTATCAATCCCCAAATTAATCCCACTGCCCCGCTCTCTCCCCATAGCCCTGTATCAATCCCAAACTAATCCCACTGCCCCGCTCTCTCCCCCCATAGCCCTGAATCAATCCCAAACTAATCCCACTGCCCCGCTCTCTCCCCATAGCCCTGTATCAATCCCAAACTAATCCCACTGCCCCGCCCTCTCCCCATAGCCCTGTATCAATCCCAAACTAATCCCACTGCCCCGCTCTCTCCCCATAGCCCTGTATCAATCCCAAACTAATCCCACTGCCCAGCTCGCTCCCCATAGCCCTGTATCAATCCCAAACTAATCCCACTGCCCCGCTCTCTCCCCATAGCCCTGTATCAATCCCAAACTAATCCCACTGCCCAGCTCGCTCCCCATAGCCCTGTATCAATCCCAAACTAATCCCACTGCCCCGCTCTCTCCCCATAGCCCTGTATCAATCCCCAAACTAATCCCACTGCCCCACTCTCTCCCGATAGCCCTGTATCAATCCCAAACTAATCCCACTGCCCCGCTCTCTCCCCATAGCCCTGTATCAATCCCAAACTAATCCCACTGCCCCGCTCTCTCCCCATAGCCCTGTATCAATCCCAAACTAATCCCACTGCTCCGCTCTCTTCCGATAGCTCTGTATCAATCCCAAACTAATCCCACTGCCCAGCTCTCTCCCCATAGCGCTGTATCAATCCCAAACTAATCCCACTGCCCCGCTCTCTCCCCATAGCCCTGTATCAATCCCAAACTAATCCCTCTGCCCTGCTCTCTCCCCATAGCCCTGTATCAATCCCCAAACTAATCCCACTGCCCCGCTCTCTCCCCATAGCCCTGTATCAATCCCCAAACTAATCCCACTGCTCCGCTCTCTCCCCATAATCCTGTATCAATCCAAAGCTAATCCCACTGCCCGCACTCTCCCTATAGCCCTGTATCAATCCCAAACTAATCCCACTGCCCCGCTCTCTCCCCATAGCCCTGTATCAATCCCCAAACTAATCCCACTGCCCCACTCTCTCCCCATAGCCCTGTATCAATCCCAAACTAATCCCACTGCCCCGCTCTCTCCCCATAGCCCTGTATCAATCCCAAACTAATCCCACTGCCCCGCTCTCTCCCCATAGCCCTGTATCAATCCCAAACTAATCCCACTGCTCCGCTCTCTTCCGATAGCCCTGTATCAATCCCAAACTAATCCCACTGCCCAGCTCTCTCCCCATAGCGCTGTATCAATCCCAATCTAATCCCACTGCCCAACTCTCTCCCCATCGCCCTGTATCAATCCCAAACTAATCCCACTGCCCCGCTCTCTCCCCATAGCCCTGTATCAATCCCAAACTAATCCCACTGCCCCGCTCTCTCCCCATAGCCCTGTATTAATCCCAAACTAATCCCACTGCCCCGCTCTCTCCCCATAGCCCTGTATCAATCCCAAACTAATCCCACTGCCCCACTCTCTCCCCATAGCCCTGTATCAATCCCCAAACTAATCCCACTGCCCTGCGCTCTCTTTGCTGGGGAAATATATTAAAACCTCATTGCAAGGCTGTAGGACGCCATTGTTTAATAATTCATTGCCAGATATCTCTGCTTGTAAATACAGAGCTGCTGCTGTGTCTGATATTCATCTTAACTCTTTCAGTAGACCAGCTTTTCACTGATTGCTTCAACAGAATATTTGCTGAATCACAATCCCAGTGCTGTGCGATTGAATGTGCTCAGTCACTCTGCTCTCTACTGCCCTCTGCCGGTGTCTCTCTGTATCACTGGGCACGGTTTGTGTTAAACCTTTCTGGCCCATCCACGCCAGTGACATCAAAGTCGTCACGTTGCAAAGGGCAGCTGTGGGGGGAGTGGGACGAGCTGAAGTGCTCTTGTAGAGAGCCGGCACAGGCTCGATGGGCCGAACACTGTCCCTCTGTGCTGTAACCATTCTATGATGCTGCGATTCTATCTTTCACTTCGGATGCTTTCATGGGATTATGGGAACGTTTTCAAGGGTTTCTTAATAGGTAGGTTCGAGTAGAGATAACAGGGCAGATATTGGACTTGGGGAGGCTGCGCGAAACTGGCGCTCTCGCATTGGCCGTCCACGATACGCCCCATTGTGGAATCGAATATCAACTGGGGCGTATAATGGGCGGGGGTATAACAGGCATTGGGTACAAGGGGCGGGGGTATAATGGGCGGGGGTATAACAGGCATTGGGTACAAGGGGCGGGGGTATAACGGGTGGGCTATATAGCAGGCGGGTGGTACAAGGGGCGGGGGGTATAATGGGTGGTGTATATAACGGGCGGGGGGTACAAGGGCAGGGTGTACAAGGGGTGGGGTGTACAAGGGGCGGGGGTATAACGGGCGGTGTATATAATGGGCGGGGGGTACAAGGGGCGGGGGGTGCAAGGGACGGGGGTATAATGGGCGGTGTATATAACGCGCGGGGGGTATAGCAGGCGGGGTATATAACGGGCGGGGTATATAACGGGCGGGGGGTATAGCAGGCGGGGTATATAACGGGCGGGGTATATAACGGGCGGGGGGTATAGCAGGTGGGGTATATAACGGGCGGGGTATATAACGGGCGGGGTATATAATGGGTGGGGTATATAACGGGCGGGGTATATAACGGGCGGGGTATATAATGGGTGGGGTATATAACGGGCGGGGTATATAACGGGTGGGGTATATAACGGGTGGGGTATATAACGGGTGGGGTATATAACGGGCGGGGGGTACAAGGGGCGGGGGGTACAAGGGGCGGGGTATATAACGGGCGGGGGGTACAAGGGGCGGGGTATATAATGGGTGGGGTATATAACGGGCGGGGGGTATAGCAGGTGGGGTATATAACGGGCGGGGTATATAACGGGCGGGGGGTATAGCAGGCGGGGTATATAAGCGGTGGGGTATATAATTGGCGGGGGGTACAAGGGCTACAAGGGGCGGGGTACAAGGGGCGGGGGGTATAACGGGCAGCTTCACAATGCCTCCCTGGTTGAATTTCCGCCCCGATTATGTCGTGTTCTCGGAGTCTTGTTTTTTTTCATTAACCTTCCCGAACACCCTAATTCCCTGTTCCGGGAAAGGATCGGGAGAGAACCGAGACTGGGAAAGCAGCCCCGACGTAAAGCGGGCGGAGGCTGAACGCGGCTGTACGATGAGGTTTGAACGTAGCAAAGGGAAACCCGCCCAGGAACAAACGGGCCAATGGCCTCTTGGCGCAGAGGGCAGAGGAGGATCGTAGAGACGGCCAAGTTCAGAGAACATCATCAACATTAACGTCTTTCCTCCGTACCTGACCACAGACAGATAGCAGCTGCTGAATCTGACTGCCCACTGCTTTATAAAGACTTACGCTCACAGTTAACGGACCACGGGCTTCGGTGGTGGACATGCACTCGTTTTCACATCCTAATCATTTCTAGACCATAATAAATTGTAAAGAACTTAAAAACCGGAGTCTTTCTTTTGCGTATCTCGGGAGTTAGATTGCTGCTGTTAACCCGATTAAAATACACGAGTTAATACTTCCACTAGCGGTTGAGACAAGAATTAGGGGCCATAAATTTTTTTTTTTAATTCATTCACGGGATGTGGGCGTCGCTGGCAAGTCCGGCATTTATTGCCCATCCCTAATTACCCCTTGAGAAGGTGGTGGTGAGCCTCCTTCTTGAACCGCTGCAGTCCGTGTGGTGAAGGTGCTCCCACAGCGCTGTTCGGGAGGGAGTTCCAGGATTTTGACCCAGCGACGATGAAGGATCAGCCGATATATTTCCAAGTCAGGATGGTGTGTGTGGAGGGGAACTTGGAGGTGGTGGTGTTCCCATGCGCCTGCTGCCCTTGTCCTTCTAGATGGAAGAGGTGGCGGGTTTGGGAGGTGCTGCCGAAGAAGTCTTGACGAGTTGCTGCAGTGCATCTTGTAGATGGTACACACTGCAGCCACGGTGCGCCGGTGGTGGAGGGAGTGAGTGTTTAAGGTGGTGGATGGGGTGTCGATCAAATATAAAATAGTCACTAATAAATCCAATAGGGAATTCAGAAAAAATTTCTTTACCCAGAGAGTGGTGATAATGGGTAACTCGCTACCACAGGGAGTGTTTGAGTTGAAGAGCAGAGATGCATTTAAGGGGAAGCTGGATAAACACATGAGGGAGAAAGGCATAGAAGGATATGTTGATGGGGTGAGATGAAGAGGGGTGGGAGGAGGCTGGTGTGGAGCATAAACACCGACAGGGAGCAGATGGGCCCAATGACCTGTTTCAGTGTTGGGCATTCGATATAATCCATGTAGGGTCTAACACTGGAGAAAATCATTTAAACGGAAGTTCTTAAGCGTTCAGGGAACAAGTGGGGCTGTTAGACAGTCTGAAGAATGGCAATGTGAGGATTAATCCCATTCACTGCTGAAACTGAGAATTACACCCTCTGGTTGTCAACAAGTGGTGGAGGGACGACGAGGAACAGGTCCCACACTTCACTCCAGCACCTGGTGTCAGCAAGTTCAGGTCCTTCCAACACAGGGATAGGACGGGCAGGAAAAGATCAGCGGCTCCATCAACCCTGCCCCACGCTGATAATGGCTGGAGCATCAAGACTCGGCACTTCCAAAACTCCCCTCCGCCCCAGACATGGAATCTCCCGGGACAGGCAACAAAAAACCCAGGACCAATTAGGGAGAAAACCAAAATCGGGAATTCCCTCTCCGACACCCTCAGGCGATCGAAACCAGCCCAGGAGATCTGGGCCCTGCGCATGTTAACTGTTAACCCCCTTACCTTCTATATAATGCAATCACTGCTGCAGTCCAGAACCACTCCAGCTCCCTCTGGAAGAAACGGCAGACAGGCAGCACTCAACCCCACCAGGTCATTATAAGAAAGAGGCCGAGTGGCTCCTCAGCCCGACAGTGCGGCGTTCCCTCAGTACTGCCCCTCCGACAGTGCGGCGCTCCCTCAGTACTGCCCCTTCGACAGTGCGGCGCTCCCTCAGTACTGCCCCTCTGACAGTGCGGCGCTCCCTCAGTACTGCCTCTCCGACAGTGCGGCGCTCCCTCAGTACTGCTCCTCTGACAGTGCGGCGCTCCCTCAGTACTGCCCCTCCGACAGTGCGGTGCTTCCTCAGTACTGCCTCTCCGACAGTGCTGCGCTCCCTCAGTACTGACCCTCCGACAGTGCGGCGCTCCCTCAGTACTGCCCCTCCGACAGTGCGGCGCTGCCTCAGTACTGCCCCTCCGACAGTGTGGCGCTCCCTCAGTACTGCTCCTCTGACAGTGCGGCGCTCCCTCAGTACTGCCCATCCGACAGTGCGGTGCTCCCTCAGTACTGCCTCTCCGACAGTGCGGCACTCCCTCAGTACCGCCCCTCCGACAATGCGGCGCTCCCTCAGTACTGCCCCTCCGACAGTGCGGCGCTCCCTCAGTACTGCCCCTCCAACAGTGCGGCGCTCCCTCAGTACTGCCCCTCTGACAGTGCGGTGCTCCCTCAGTACTGCCCCTCCGACAATGCGGTGCTCCCTCAGTACTGCCCCTCCGACAATGCGGCGCTCCCTCAGTACTGCCCCTCCGACAGTGTGGTGCTCCCTCAGTACTGTCCCTCCGACAGTGCAGCGCTGCATCAGTACTGCCGCTCCGACAGTGCGGCGCTCCCTCAGGGCCCCGACAACATCGTGCTGAAGACTTGTGCTCCAGAACTAGCTGCGCCTCTAGCCAAGCTTTTCCAATACAGCTACAACACTGGCATCTATCCGACAATGTGGAAAACTGCCCAGGTACGTCCTTCCACAAAAAGCAGGACAAATCCAATCCGGCCAATTATCGCCCCATCAGTCTACTCTCAATCATCAGCAAAGTAATGGAAGGTATCATCGACAGTGCTTTCAAGTGGCACTTACTCACCAATAACCTGCTCACTGCAGCCCAGTTTGGTTCAGCCAAGAGCACTCTGCTCCCGACCTCAATCCAGCCTTCATCCAAACATGGACATAGGAGCTGAATTCCTGAGGTGAGGTGAGAGTGACTGCTTTTGACATCATGGCAGCATTTGACCGAGTGTGGCATCAAGGAGCCCTAGTAAAACTGAAGTCAATGGGAATCAGGGGGAAAACTCTCCACTGGCTGGCATCATACCTAGCACAAAGGGAGATGCTTGTGGTGATTGAAGGTCAATCATCACAGCCGCAGGAGTTCCTCAGGGCAGTGTCCTAGGCCCAACCATCTTCAGCTGCTTCATCAATGACCTTCCCTCCAACATAAGGTCAGAAATGGGGATGTTCGCTGATGACTGCACAGTGTTCAGCACCATCCACAACTCCTCAGATAATGAAGCAGTCCATGCTCATATGCAGCAAGACCTGGACGATGTTCAGGCTTGGGCCGATAAGTGGCAGGTAACATTCGCGCCACAGAAGTGCCAGGCAATGACTATCTCCAACAAGCGAGAGTCTAACCACCGCCCCTTGACATTCACCGGCATTACTATCGCCGAATCCCCCACCATCAACATCCTGGGGGTCACCATTGACCAGAAACTTAACTGGACCAGCCACTTAAATACTGTAGCAACAAGAGCAGGTCAGAGGCTGGGTATTCTGCAGCAAGTGTCTCACCTCCTGACTCCCCAAAGCCTTTCCACCATCTACAAGGCACAAGTAAGGAGTGTGATGGAATACTCTCCACTTGCCTGGATGAGTGCAGATCCAACAACACTCAAGACGCTCGACACCATCCAGGACAAAGCAGCCCGCTTGATTGACACCCCATCCACCACCTTAAACATTCACTCCCTCCACCACCGGCGCACCGTGGCTGCAGTGTGTACCATCTACAAGATGCACTGTTGCAACTCGCCAAGGCTTCTTCGGCAGCACCTCCCAAACCCGTGACCTCTACCACCTAGAAGGACAAGGGCAGCAGGCACATGGGAACACCACCACCTCCAAGTTCCCCTCCAAGTCACACATCATCCTGACTTAGAAGTATATCGCCGTTCCTTCATCGTCGCTGGGTCAAAATCCTGGAACTCCCTCCCTAACAGCACTGTGGGAGCACCTTCACCACACGGACTGCAGCGGTTCAAGAAGGCGGCTCACCACCACCTTCTCGAGGGCAACTAGGGATGGGCAATAAATGCCGGCCTTGCCAGCGACGCCCACATCCCACGAACGAATAAAAAAAACCGGCACACCAGCCTCCTCACCAACATCTGGGGACTTGTGCAACTCCTTCACCACACGGGACTGCAGTGGTTCAAGAAGGCGGCTTCTTCTCAAGGGCAACTAGAAACAATGAGCCTGCTCCGCCATTCACTATGATCATGGCTAATCCTCTATCTCAATACCATATTCCCGCTCTCTCCCCATACCCCTTGATGCCTTTTTCTGTCTAGAAATCTATCAATCTCCTTCTTAAATATATTCAGTGACTTGGCCTCCACAGCCTTCTGCAGTCGAGAATTGCACAGGTTCACCACCCTCTGAGTGAAGAAATTTCTCCTCATCTCAGTCCTAAATGTCCTACCCCGTATCCTGAGACTGACACCCCTGGTTCTAGACCCCCCAGCCAGGGGAAACATCCTCCCTGCATCCAGTCTGTCTAGCCCTTTCAGAATTTTCGGTCGCCTGTCACTTTAATTCTCCGCTCCACTCCCACTCTGACCTCTCATTCCTCGGCCTCTTACACTGTTCCAATGAAGCTCAACGTAAGCTCGAGGAACAGCACCTCATCTTTCGATTAGGCCCTTTACAGCCTTCTGGACTCAACATTGAGTTCAACAATTTCAGACCATAACCTCTGCCCCTATCTTTTTCAACTTTTCTTCTCTCTCTCACATGGCAGCTGTCTTTCATTCTGCCATCGTCATTTACACTTCATCTAGAGCCATCCTTTGTTTCTTAACTTGTCCCATTACCATCTCCTTTTGCCTTGCACCATCATCCCTTTTGTCTCTTAACCTCTCCTGCCTTCCATCCTATCACAGACCTTCCCTTGTGTTCTTTCCTCCCCTCCCCCCTTTCCCGGCCCCGACACTTGCTTAAAAACCTGTTCCATCTCCAGCTTTTTCCAGTTCTGACGAAGGGTCATCGACCTGAAACGTTAACTCTGTTTCTCTCTCCACAGATGCTGCCTGACCTGCTGAGCATTTCCAGCATTTTCTGTTTTTATTACTCACCCTCCAATTGAATTTAAAATTCAACCATGATATGATCAATCTTTCCTAGAGGATCCTTTACTATGAGATCATTTATTAATCCTGTCTCATTACACAGTACCAGATCTAAGATAGCCTGCTCCCTGGCTGGTTCCACAAAATATTATTCTAGGAAACCATCTCGGATATACTCTACGAACACTTCCTCGAGGCTACCTTGGCCAACTTGATTTGTCCAATCAAAATGAAGATTAAAATCGCCCATGATTATTGCTGTACCTTTCTTACAAGCCTCCATTATTTCTTGATTTATACTCTGTCCAACAGTGAAGCTACTGTTAGGGGGCCGATAGACTACGCCCACCAGGGACTTCTTTCCCTTATAAGATCTTATCTCCACCCAAACTGATTCTACATCTTGCTCTTCTGAACCAGTATCATTTGTCACTACTGCACTGATCTCATCATTTATTAACAGAGAGACCGCACCTCCATTTCCTTTCTATCCTTCCGAAATGTCAAATGTCAAAGTATCTGTGTGTCTCTCTCTTTCTGTATCTGTCTCTCTCTCTCTCTTTCTGTATCTGTCTCTCTCTCTCTTTCTGTATCTGTGTCTCTCTCTCTTTCTATATCTGTATCTCTCTCTTTCTGTATCTGTCTCTCTCTTTCTGTATCTGTTTCTCTCTCTTTCTGTATCTGTCTCTCTCTTTCTGTATCTGTCTCTCTCTCTCTTTCTGTATCTTTCTCTCTCTTGCTGTATCTGTCTCTCTCTCTGTATCTGTCCCTCGCTCTCTTTCTGTATCTGTCTCTCTCTCTTTCTGTATCTGTCTCTCTCTCTCTCTGTATCTGACTCTCTCTATCTTTCTGTATCTCTCTCTCCCTTTCTGAATCTATCTCCCGCTCTTTCTGTATCTGTCTCTCTCTCTTTCTGTATCTGTTTCTCTCTCTTTCTGTATCTGTCTCTCTCTTTCTGTATCTGTCTCTCTCGCTTTCTGTATCTCTCTCTCTCTCACTTTCTGTATCTGTCTCTCTTTCTTTCTGTATCTGTCTCTCTCTTTCTGTATCTGTCTCTCTCTCTCTTTCTGTATCTGTGTCTCTCTCTGTATCTGTCTCTCTCTCTTTCTGTATTTGTCTCTCTCTCTCCCTTTCTGTATCTGTCTCTCTCTCTTTCTGTATCTGTCTCTCTCTCTTTCTGTATCTGTCGCTCTCTCTCTCTTTCTGTATCTGTCTCTCTCTCTCTTTTTGTATCTGTCTGTCTCTCTCTTTCTGTATCTGTCTCTCTCTCTCTTTCTGTATCTGTCTCTCTCTCTCTCTTTCTGTATCTGTCTCTCTCTCTCTTTCTGTATCTGTCTCTCTCTCTCTCTTTCTGTATCTGTCTCTCTCTCTCTTTCTGTATCAGTCTCTCTCTCTTTCTGTATCCGTCTCTCTCTTTCTGTATCTCTCTCTTTCTGTATCTGTGTCTTTCTCTCTTTCTGTATCTGTCTCGCTCTCTTTCTGTATCTGTCTCTCTCTATTTCTGTATCTTTTTCTCTCTGTATCTGTCACTCTCTCTCTCTTTCTGTATCTCTCTCTCCCTTTCTGTATCTGTCTCTCTCTCTCTTTCTGTACCTGTCTCTCTCTCTTTCTGTATCTGTTTCTCTCTCTTTCTGTATCTGTCTCTCTCTTTCTGTATCTGTCTCTCTCGCTTTCTGTATCTCTCTCTCGCTCTTTCTGTATCTGTCTTTCTTTCTGTATCTGTCTCTCTCTCTCTTTCTGTATCTGCCTCTCTCTCACTTTCTGTATCTGTCTCTCTCTTTCTGTATCTGTCTCTCTCTCTCTTTCTGTATCTGTCTCTCTCTCTTTCTGTCTCTATCTCTCTCTCTCTTTCTGTATCTGTCTCTCTCTCTTTCTGTATCTGTCTCTCTCTCTTTCTGTGTCTGTCCCTCGCTCTCTTTCTGTATCTGTCACTCTCTCTCTCTTTCTGTATCTGTCTCTCTCTCTCTTTCTGTATCTGTCTCTCTCTCTCTTTCTGTATCTGTCTCTCTCTCTCTTTCTGTATCTGTCTCTCTCTCTCTTTCTGTATCTGTCTCTCTCTCTCTTTCTGTATCTGTCTCTCTCTCTCTTTCTGTATCAGTCTCTCTCTCTTTCTGTATCCGTCTCTCTCTTTCTGTATCTCTCTCTTTCTGTATCTGTGTCTCTCTCTTTCTGTATCTGTCTCTCTCTATTTCTGTATCTTTTTGTCTCTGTATCTGTCTCTCTCTCTCTCTCTTTCTGTATCTCTCTCTCCCTTTCTGTATCTGTCTCTCTCTTTCTGTAACTGTCTCTCTCTCTTTCTGTCTCTGTCTCTCTCTCTCTTTCTGTATCTGTCTCTCTCTCTTTCTGTATCTGTCTCTCTCTCTTTCTGTGTCTGTCCCTCGCTCTCTTTCTGTATCTGTCGCTCTCTCTCTCTTTCTGTATCTGTCTCTCTCTCTCTTTCTGTATCAGTCTCTCTCTCTTTCTGTATCCGTCTCTCTCTTTCTGTATCTCTCTCTTTCTGTATCTGTGTCTCTCTCTCTTTCTGTATCTGTCTCTCACTTTCTGTATCTGTCTCTCTCTATTTCTGTATCTTTTTGTCTCTGTATCTGTCTCTCTCTCTCTCTTTCTGTATCTCTCTCTCCCTTTCTGTATCTGTCTCTCTCTCTTTCTGTATCTGTCTCTCTCTCTTTCTGTATCTGTCCCTCGCTCTCTTTCTGTATCTGTCTCTCTCTCTCTTTCTGTATCTGCCTCTCTCTCTTTCTATAAATGTCTCTCTCTGTATCTGTCTCTCTCTCTCTCTTTCTGTATCTCTCTCTCCCTTTCTGAATCTATCTCCCACTCATTCTGTGTCTGTCTCTCTCTCTTTCTGTATCTGTTTCTCTCTCTTTCTGTATCTGTCTCTCTCTTTCTGTATCTGTCTCTCTCTTTCTGTATCTCTCTCTCTCTCTCTTTCTGTATCTGTCTCTCTCTCTTTCTGTATCTGTCTCTCTCTCTCTTTCTGTATCTGTCTCTCTCTCTGTATCTGTCTCTCTCTCTCTTTCTGTATCTGTCTCTCCCTCTTTCTGTATCTGTCTCTCTCTCTTTCTGTATCTGTGTCTCTCTATTTCTGTATCTGTCTCTCTCTCTTTCTGTATCTGTCTCTCTCTCTCTTTCTGTATCTGTCTCTCTCTCTTTCTGTATCTGTGTCTCTCTCTTTCTGTATCTGTCTCTCTCTCTTTCTGTATCTGTCTCTCTCTCTTTCTGTATCTATCTCTCTCTCTTTCTGTATCTGTGTCTCTCTCTTTCTGTATCTGTCTCTCTCTCTTTCTGTATCTGTGTCTCTCTTTCTGTATCTGCCTCTCTCTTTCTGTCTCTGTCTCTCTCTCTTTCTGTATCTGTCTCTCTCTCTTTCTGTATCTGTGTCTCTCTTTCTGTATCTGCCTCTCTCTTTCTGTCTCTGTCTCTCTCTCTATCTGTATCTCTCTCTCTCTCTTTCTGTATCTGTGTCTCTCTTTCTTTCTGTATCTGTCTCACTCTCTTACTGTATCTCTCTCTCTCTTTCTGTATCTGTGTCTCTCTCTCTTTCTATATCTGTATCTCTCTCTTTCTGTATCTGTCTCTCTCTTTCTGTATCTGTTTCTCTCTCTTTCTGTATCTGTCTCTCTCTTTCTGTATCTGTCTCTCTCTCTCTTTCTGTATCTTTCTCTCTCTTGCTGTATCTGTCTCTCTCTCTGTATCTGTCCCTCGCTCTCTTTCTGTATCTGTCTCTCTCTCTTTCTGTATCTGTCTCTCTCTCTCTCTCTGTATCTGTCTCTCTCTATCTTTCTGTATCTCTCTCTCCCTTTCTGAATCTATCTCCCGCTCTTTCTGTATCTGTCTCTCTCTCTTTCTGTATCTGTTTCTCTCTCTTTCTGTATCTGTCTCTCTCTTTCTGTATCTGTCTCTCTCGCTTTCTGTATCTCTCTCTCTCTCACTTTCTGTATCTGTCTCTCTTTCTTTCTGTATCTGTCTCTCTCTTTCTGTATCTGTCTCTCTCTCTCTCTTTCTGTATCTGTGTCTCTCTCTGTATCTGTCTCTCTCTCTTTCTGTATTTGTCTCTCTCTCTCCCTTTCTGTATCTGTCTCTCTCTCTTTCTGTATCTGTCTCTCTCTCTTTCTGTATCTGTCGCTCTCTCTCTCTTTCTGTATCTGTCTCTCTCTCTCTTTTTGTATCTGTCTGTCTCTCTCTTTCTGTATCTGTCTCTCTCTCTCTTTCTGTATCTGTCTCTCTCTCTCTCTTTCTGTATCTGTCTCTCTCTCTCTTTCTGTATCTGTCTCTCTCTCTCTCTTTCTGTATCTGTCTCTCTCTCTCTTTCTGTATCAGTCTCTCTCTCTTTCTGTATCCGTCTCTCTCTTTCTGTATCTCTCTCTTTCTGTATCTGTGTCTTTCTCTCTTTCTGTATCTGTCCCGCTCTCTTTCTGTATCTGTCTCTCTCTATTTCTGTATCTTTTTCTCTCTGTATCTGTCTCTCTCTCTCTCTTTCTGTATCTCTCTCTCCCTTTCTGTATCTGTCTCTCTCTCTCTTTCTGTATCTGTCTCTCTCTCTTTCTGTATCTGTTTCTCTCTCTTTCTGTATCTGTCTCTCTCTTTCTGTATCTGTCTCTCTCGCTTTCTGTATCTCTCTCTCGCTCTTTCTGTATCTGTCTTTCTTTCTGTATCTGTCTCTCTCTCTCTTTCTGTATCTGTCTCTCTCTCACTTTCTGTATCTGTCTCTCTCTTTCTGTATCTGTCTCTCTCTCTCTTTCTGTATCTGTCTCTCTCTCTTTCTGTCTCTATCTCTCTCTCTCTTTCTGTATCTGTCTCTCTCTCTTTCTGTATCTGTCTCTCTCTCTTTCTGTGTCTGTCCCTCGCTCTCTTTCTGTATCTGTCACTCTCTCTCTCTTTCTGTATCTGTCTCTCTCTCTCTTTCTGTATCTGTCTCTCTCTCTCTTTCTGTATCTGTCTCTCTCTCTCTTTCTGTATCTGTCTCTCTCTCTCTTTCTGTATCTGTCTCTCTCTCTCTTTCTGTATCTGTCTCTCTCTCTCTTTCTGTATCAGTCTCTCTCTCTTTCTGTATCCGTCTCTCTCTTTCTGTATCTCTCTCTTTCTGTATCTGTGTCTCTCTCTTTCTGTATCTGTCTCTCTCTATTTCTGTATCTTTTTGTCTCTGTATCTGTCTCTCTCTCTCTCTTTCTGTATCTCTCTCTCCCTTTCTGTATCTGTCTCTCTCTTTCTGTAACTGTCTCTCTCTCGTTCTGTCTCTGTCTCTCTCTCTCTTTCTGTATCTGTCTCTCTCTCTTTCTGTATCTGTCTCTCTCTCTTTCTGTGTCTGTCCCTCGCTCTCTTTCTGTATCTGTCGCTCTCTCTCTCTTTCTGTATCTGTCTCTCTCTCTATTTCTGTATCTGTCTCTCTCTCTCTTTCTGTATCAGTCTCTCTCTTTCTGTATCCGTCTCTCTCTTTCTGTATCTCTCTCTTTCTGTATCTGTGTCTCTCTCTCTTTCTGTATCTGTCTCTCACTTTCTGTATCTGTCTCTCTCTATTTCTGTATCTTTTTGTCTCTGTATCTGTCTCTCTCTCTCTCTTTCTGTATCTCTCTCTCCCTTTCTGTATCTGTCTCTCTCTCTTTCCGTATCTGTCTCTCTCTCTTTCTGTATCTGTCCCTCGCTCTCTTTCTGTATCTGTCTCTCTCTCTCTTTCTGTATCTGCCTCTCTCTCTTTCTATAAATGTCTCTCTCTGTATCTGTCTCTCTCTCTCTCTTTCTGTATCTCTCTCTCCCTTTCTGAATCTATCTCCCACTCATTCTGTGTCTGTCTCTCTCTCTTTCTGTATCTGTTTCTCTCTCTTCTGTATCTGTCTCTCTCTTTCTGTATCTGTCTCTCTCTTTCTGTATCTCTCTCTCTCTCTCTTTCTGTATCTGTCTCTCTCTCTTTCTGTATCTGTCTCTCTCTCTCTTTCTGTATCTGTCTCTCTCTCTGTATCTGTCTCTCTCTCTCTTTCTGTATCTGTCTCTCCCTCTTTCTGTATCTGTCTCTCTCTCTTTCTGTATCTGTGTCTCTCTCTTTCTGTATCTGTCTCTCTCTCTTTCTGTATCTGTCTCTCTCTCTCTTTCTGTATCTGTCTCTCTCTCTTTCTGTATCTGTGTCTCTCTCTTTCTGTATCTGTCTCTCTCTCTTTCTGTATCTGTCTCTCTCTCTTTCTGTATCTATCTCTCTCTCTTTCTGTATCTGTGTCTCTCTCTTTCTGTATCTGTCTCTCTCTCTTTCTGTATCTGTGTCTCTCTTTCTGTATCTGCCTCTCTCTTTCTGTCTCTGTCTCTCTCTCTTTCTGCATCTGTCTCTCTCTCTTTCTGTATCTGTGTCTCTCTTTCTGTATCTGCCTCTCTCTTTCTGTCTCTGTCTCTCTCTCTATCTGTATCTCTCTCTCTCTCTTTCTGTATCTGTGTCTCTCTTTCTTTCTGTATCTGTCTCGCTCTCTTTCTGTATCTCTCTCTCTCTTTCTGTATCTGTGTCTCTCTCTCTCTTTCTGTATCTGTGTCTCTCTCTCTTTCTGTATCTGTGTCTCTCTCTCTTTCTGTATCTGTCTCTCTCTCTCTTTCTGTATCTGTCTCTCTCTCTCTTTCTGTATCTGTCTCTCTCTCTCTTTCTGTATCCGTCTCTCTCTTTCTGTATCTCTCTCTTTCTGTATCGGTGTCTCTCTCTTTCTGTATCTGTCTCTCTCTATTTCTGTATCTTTTTGTCTCTGTATCTGTCTCTCTCTCTCTCTTTCTGTATCTCTCTCTCCCTTTCTGTATCTGTCTCTCTCTCTTTCTGTCTCTGTCTCTCTCTCACTTTCTGTATCTGTCTCTCTCTCTTTCTGTATCTGTCTCTCTCTCTTTCTGTGTCTGTCCCTCGCTCTATTTCTGTATCTGTCGCTCTCTCTCTCTTTCTGTATCTGTCTCTCTCTCTCTTTCTGTATCTGTCTCTCTCTCTGTATCTGTCTCTCTCTCTCTTTCTGTATCTGTCTCTCCCTCTTTCTGTATCTGTCTCTCTCTCTTTCTGTATCTGTGTGTCTCTCTCTCTGTATCTGTCTCTCTCTCTTTCTGTATCTGTCTCTCTCTCTCTTTCTGTATCTGTCTCTCTCTCTTTCTGTATCTGTGTCTCTCTCTTTCTGTATCTGTCTCTCTCTCTTTCTGTATCTGTCTCTCTCTCTCTTTCTGTATCTATCTCTCTCTCTTTCTGTATCTGTGTCTCTCTCTTTCTGTATCTGTCTCTCTCTCTTTCTGTATCTGTCTCTCTCTCTATTTCTGTATCTGTCTCTCTCTCTCTTTCTGTATCAGTCTCTCTCTCTTTCTGTATCCGTCTCTCTCTTTCTGTATCTCTCTCTTTCTGTATCTGTGTCTCTCTCTCTTTCTGTATCTGTCTCTCACTTTCTGTATCTGTCTCTCTCTATTTCTGTATCTTTTTGTCTCTGTATCTGTCTCTCTCTCTCTCTTTCTGTATCTCTCTCTCCCTTTCTGTATCTGTCTCTCTCTCTTTCTGTATCTGTCTCTCTCTCTTTCTGTATCTGTCCCTCGCTCTCTTTCTGTATCTGTCTCTCTCTCTCTTTCTGTATCTGCCTCTCTCTCTTTCTATAAATGTCTCTCTCTGTATCTGTCTCTCTCTCTCTCTTTCTGTATCTCTCTCTCCCTTTCTGAATCTATCTCCCACTCATTCTGTGTCTGTCTCTCTCTCTTTCTGTATCTGTTTCTCTCTCTTTCTGTATCTGTCTCTCTCTTTCTGTATCTGTCTCTCTCTTTCTGTATCTCTCTCTCTCTCTCTTTCTGTATCTGTCTCTCTCTCTTTCTGTATCTGTCTCTCTCTCTCTTTCTGTATCTGTCTCTCTCTCTGTATCTGTCTCTCTCTCTCTTTCTGTATCTGTCTCTCCCTCTTTCTGTATCTGTCTCTCTCTCTTTCTGTATCTGTGTCTCTCTCTTTCTGTATCTGTCTCTCTCTCTTTCTGTATCTGTCTCTCTCTCTCTTTCTGTATCTGTCTCTCTCTCTTTCTGTATCTGTGTCTCTCTCTTTCTGTATCTGTCTCTCTCTCTTTCTGTATCTGTCTCTCTCTCTTTCTGTATCTATCTCTCTCTCTTTCTGTATCTGTGTCTCTCTCTTTCTGTATCTGTCTCTCTCTCTTTCTGTATCTGTGTCTCTCTTTCTGTATCTGCCTCTCTCTTTCTGTCTCTGTCTCTCTCTCTTTCTGTATCTGTCTCTCTCTCTTTCTGTATCTGTGTCTCTCTTTCTGTATCTGCCTCTCTCTTTCTGTCTCTGTCTCTCTCTCTATCTGTATCTCTCTCTCTCTCTTTCTGTATCTGTGTCTCTCTTTCTTTCTGTATCTGTCTCGCTCTCTTTCTGTATCTCTCTCTCTCTTTCTGTATCTGTGTCTCTCTCTCTTTCTATATCTGTATCTCTCTCTTTCTGTATCTGTCTCTCTCTTTCTGTATCTGTTTCTCTCTCTTTCTGTATCTGTCTCTCTCTTTCTGTATCTGTCTCTCTCTCTCTTTCTGTATCTTTCTCTCTCTTGCTGTATCTGTCTCTCTCTCTGTATCTGTCCCTCGCTCTCTTTCTGTATCTGTCTCTCTCTCTTTCTGTATCTGTCTCTCTCTCTCTCTGTATCTGTCTCTCTCTATCTTTCTGTATCTCTCTCTCCCTTTCTGAATCTATCTCCCGCTCTTTCTGTATCTGTCTCTCTCTCTTTCTGTATCTGTTTCTCTCTCTTTCTGTATCTGTCTCTCTCTTTCTGTATCTGTCTCTCTCGCTTTCTGTATCTCTCTCTCTCTCACTTTCTGTATCTGTCTCTCTTTCTTTCTGTATCTGTCTCTCTCTTTCTGTATCTGTCTCTCTCTCTCTTTCTGTATCTGTGTCTCTCTCTGTGTCTGTCTCTCTCTCTTTCTGTATTTGTCTCTCTCTCTCCCTTTCTGTATCTGTCTCTCTCTCTTTCTGTATCTGTCTCTCTCTCTTTCTGTATCTGTCGCTCTCTCTCTCTTTCTGTATCTGTCTCTCTCTCTCTTTTTGTATCTGTCTGTCTCTCTCTTTCTGTATCTGTCTCTCTCTCTCTTTCTGTATCTGTCTCTCTCTCTCTCTTTCTGTATCTGTCTCTCTCTCTCTTTCTGTATCTGTCTCTCTCTCTCTCTTTCTGTATCTGTCTCTCTCTCTCTTTCTGTATCAGTCTCTCTCTCTTTCTGTATCCGTCTCTCTCTTTCTGTATCTCTCTCTTTCTGTATCTGTGTCTTTCTCTCTTTCTGTATCTGTCTCGCTCTCTTTCTGTATCTGTCTCTCTCTATTTCTGTATCTTTTTCTCTCTGTATCTGTCTCTCTCTCTCTCTTTCTGTATCTCTCTCTCCCTTTCTGTATCTGTCTCTCTCTCTCTTTCTGTATCTGTCTCCCTCTCTTTCTGTATCTGTTTCTCTCTCTTTCTGTATCTGTCTCTCTCTTTCTGTATCTGTCTCTCTCGCTTTCTGTATCTCTCTCTCGCTCTTTCTGTATCTGTCTTTCTTTCTGTATCTGTCTCTCTCTCTCTTTCTGTATCTGTCTCTCTCTCACTTTCTGTATCTGTCTCTCTCTTTCTGTATCTGTCTCTCTCTCTCTCTGTATCTGTCTCTCTCTATCTTTCTGTATCTCTCTCTCCCTTTCTGAATCTATCTCCCGCTCTTTCTGTATCTGTCTCTCTCTCTTTCTGTATCTGTTTCTCTCTCTTTCTGTATCTGTCTCTCTCTTTCTGTATCTGTCTCTCTCGCTTTCTGTATCTCTCTCTCTCTCACTTTCTGTATCTGTCTCTCTTTCTTTCTGTATCTGTCTCTCTCTTTCTGTATCTGTCTCTCTCTCTCTTTCTGTATCTGTGTCTCTCTCTGTATCTGTCTCTCTCTCTTTCTGTATTTGTCTCTCTCTCTCCCTTTCTGTATCTGTCTCTCTCTCTTTCTGTATCTGTCTCTCTCTCTTTCTGTATCTGTCGCTCTCTCTCTCTTTCTGTATCTGTCTCTCTCTCTCTTTTTGTATCTGTCTGTCTCTCTCTTTCTGTATCTGTCTCTCTCTCTCTTTCTGTATCTGTCTCTCTCTCTCTCTTTCTGTATCTGTCTCTCTCTCTCTTTCTGTATCTGTCTCTCTCTCTCTCTTTCTGTATCTGTCTCTCTCTCTCTTTCTGTATCAGTCTCTCTCTCTTTCTGTATCCGTCTCTCTCTTTCTGTATCTCTCTCTTTCTGTATCTGTGTCTTTCTCTCTTTCTGTATCTGTCTCGCTCTCTTTCTGTATCTGTCTCTCTCTATTTCTGTATCTTTTTCTCTCTGTATCTGTCTCTCTCTCTCTCTTTCTGTATCTCTCTCTCCCTTTCTGTATCTGTCTCTCTCTCTCTTTCTGTATCTGTCTCTCTCTCTTTCTGTATCTGTTTCTCTCTCTTTCTGTATCTGTCTCTCTCTTTCTGTATCTGTCTCTCTCGCTTTCTGTATCTCTCTCCCGCTCTTTCTGTATCTGTCTTTCTTTCTGTATCTGTCTCTCTCTCTCTTTCTGTATCTGTCTCTCTCTCACTTTCTGTATCTGTCTCTCTCTTTCTGTATCTGTCTCTCTCTCTCTTTCTGTATCTGTCTCTCTCTCTTTCTGTCTCTATCTCTCTCTCTCTTTCTGTATCTGTCTCTCTCTCTTTCTGTATCTGTCTCTCTCTCTTTCTGTGTCTGTCCCTCGCTCTCTTTCTGTATCTGTCACTCTCTCTCTCTTTCTGTATCTGTCTCTCTCTCTCTTTCTGTATCTGTCTCTCTCTCTCTTTCTGTATCTGTCTCTCTCTCTCTTTCTGTATCTGTCTCTCTCTCTCTTTCTGTATCTGTCTCTCTCTCTCTTTCTGTATCTGTCTCTCTCTCTCTTTCTGTATCAGTCTCTCTCTCTTTCTGTATCCGTCTCTCTCTTTCTGTATCTCTCTCTTTCTGTATCTGTGTCTCTCTCTTTCTGTATCTGTCTCTCTCTATTTCTGTATCTTTTTGTCTCTGTATCTGTCTCTCTCTCTCTTTCTGTATCTCTCTCTCCCTTTCTGTATCTGTCTCTCTCTTTCTGTAACTGTCTCTCTCTCTTTCTGTCTCTGTCTCTCTCTCTCTTTCTGTATCTGTCTCTCTCTCTTTCTGTATCTGTCTCTCTCTCTTTCTGTGTCTGTCCCTCGCTCTCTTTCTGTATCTGTCGCTCTCTCTCTCTTTCTGTATCTGTCTCTCTCTCTATTTCTGTATCTGTCTCTCTCTCTCTTTCTGTATCAGTCTCTCTCTCTTTCTGTATCCGTCTCTCTCTTTCTGTATCTCTCTCTTTCTGTATCTGTGTCTCTCTCTCTTTCTGTATCTGTCTCTCACTTTCTGTATCTGTCTCTCTCTATTTCTGTATCTTTTTGTCTCTGTATCTGTCTCTCTCTCTCTCTTTCTGTATCTCTCTCTCCCTTTCTTTATCTGTCTCTCTCTCTTTCTGTATCTGTCTCTCTCTCTTTCTGTATCTGTCCCTCGCTCTCTTTCTGTATCTGTCTCTCTCTCTCTTTCTGTATCTGCCTCTCTCTCTTTCTATAAATGTCTCTCTCTGTATCTGTCTCTCTCTCTCTCTTTCTGTATCTCTCTCTCCCTTTCTGAATCTATCTCCCACTCATTCTGTGTCTGTCTCTCTCTCTTTCTGTATCTGTTTCTCTCTCTTTCTGTATCTGTCTCTCTCTTTCTGTATCTGTCTCTCTCTTTCTGTATCTCTCTCTCTCTCTCTTTCTGTATCTGTCTCTCTCTCTTTCTGTATCTGTCTCTCTCTCTCTTTCTGTATCTGTCTCTCTCTCTGTATCTGTCTCTCTCTCTCTTTCTGTATCTGTCTCTCCCTCTTTCTGTATCTGTCTCTCTCTTTCTGTATCTGTGTCTCTCTCTTTCTGTATCTGTCTCTCTCTCTTTCTGTATCTGTCTCTCTCTCTCTTTCTGTATCTGTCTCTCTCTCTTTCTGTATCTGTGTCTCTCTCTTTCTGTATCTGTCTCTCTCTCTTTCTGTATCTGTCTCTCTCTCTTTCTGTATCTATCTCTCTCTCTTTCTGTATCTGTGTCTCTCTCTTTCTGTATCTGTCTCTCTCTCTTTCTGTATCTGTGTCTCTCTTTCTGTATCTGCCTCTCTCTTTCTGTCTCTGTCTCTCTCTCTTTCTGTATCTGTCTCTCTCTCTTTCTGTATCTGTGTCTCTCTTTCTGTATCTGCCTCTCTCTTTCTGTCGCTGTCTCTCTCTCTATCTGTATCTCTCTCTCTCTCTTTCTGTATCTGTGTCTCTCTTTCTTTCTGTATCTGTCTCGCTCTCTTTCTGTATCTCTCTCTCTCTTTCTGTATCTGTGTCTCTCTCTCTCTTTCTGTATCTGTGTCTCTCTCTCTTTCTGTATCTGTGTCTCTCTCTCTTTCTGTATCTGTCTCTATCTCTCTTTCTGTATCTGTCTCTCTCTCTCTTTCTGTATCTGTCTCTCTCTCTCTTTCTGTATCTGTCTCTCTCTTTCTGTATCTCTCTCTTTCTGTATCTGTGTCTCTCTCTTTCTGTATCTGTCTCTCTCTATTTCTGTATCTTTTTGTCTCTGTATCTGTCTCTCTCTCTCTCTTTCTGTATCTCTCTCTCCCTTTCTGTATCTGTCTCTCTCTCTTTCTGTCTCTGTCTCTCTCTCTCTTTCTGTATCTGTCTCTCTCTCTTTCTGTATCTGTCTCTCTCTCTTTCTGTGTCTGTCCCTCGCTCTATTTCTGTATCTGTCGCTCTCTCTCTCTTTCTGTATCTGTCTCTCTCTCTCTCTTTCTGTATCTGTCTCTCTCTCTGTATCTGTCTCTCTCTCTCTTTCTGTATCTGTCTCTCCCTCTTTCTGTATCTGTCTCTCTCTCTTTCTGTATCTGTGTGTCTCTCTTTCTGTATCTGTCTCTCTCTCTTTCTGTATCTGTCTCTCTCTCTCTTTCTGTATCTGTCTCTCTCTCTTTCTGTATCTGTGTCTCTCTCTTTCTGTATCTGTCTCTCTCTCTTTCTGTATCTGTCTCTCTCTCTCTTTCTGTATCTATCTCTCTCTCTTTCTGTATCTGTGTCTCTCTCTTTCTGTATCTGTCTCTCTCTCTTTCTGTATCTGTGTCTCTCTTTCTGTATCTGCCTCTCTCTTTCTGTCTCTGTCTTTCTCTCTTTCTGTATCTGTCTCTCTCTCTTTCTGTATCTGTGTCTCTCTTTCTGTATCTGCCTCTCTCTTTCTGTCTCTGTCTCTCTCTCTTTCTGTATCTCTCTCTCTCTCTTTCTGTATCTGTGTCTCTCTTTCTTTCTGTATCTGTCTCGCTCTCTTTCTGTATCTCTGTCTCTCTCTTTCTGTATCTGTGTCTCTCTCTCTTTCTGTATCTGTGTCTCTCTCTCTTTCTGTATCTGTCTCTCTCTCTCTTTCTGTATCTGTCTCTCTCTCTCTTTCTGTATCTGTCTCTCTCTCTCTTTCTGTATCCGTCTCTCTCTTTCTGTATCTCCCTCTTTCTGTATCTGTGTCTCTCTCTTTCTGTATCTGTCTCTCTCTATTTCTGTATCTTTTTGTCTCTGTATCTGTCTCTCTCTCTCTCTTTCTGTATCTCTCTCTCCCTTTCTGTATCTGTCTCTCTCTCTTTCTGTCTCTGTCTCTCTCTCTCTTTCTGTATCTGTCTCTCTCTCTTTCTGTATCTGTCTCTCTCTCTTTCTGCGTCTGTCCCTCGCTCTCTTTCTGTATCTGTCGCTCTCTCTCTCTTTCTGTATCTGTCTCTCTCTCTCTTTCTGTATCTGTCTCTCTCTCTCTTTCTGTATCTGTCTCTGTCTCTCTTTCTGTATCTGTCTCTCTCTCTCTTTCTGTATCCGTCTCTCTCTCTCTATCTGTATCAGTCTCTCTCTCTTTCTGTATCCGTCTCGCTCTTTCTGTATCTCTCTCTTTCTGTATCTGTGTCTCTCTCTCTTTCTGTATCTGTCTCTCACTTTCTGTATCTGTCTCTCTCTATTTCTGTATCTTTTTGTCTCTGTATCTGTCTCTCTCTCTCTCTTTCTGTATCTCTCTCTCCCTTTCTGTATCTGTCTCTCTCTCTCTTTCTGTACCTGTCTCTCTCTCTTTCTGTATCTGTTTCTCTCTCTTTCTGTATCTGTCTCTCTCTTTCTGTATCTGTCTCTCTCGCTTTCTGTATCTCTCTCTCGCTCTTTCTGTATCTGTCTTTCTTTCTGTATCTGTCTCTCTCTCTCTTTCTGTATCTGCCTCTCTCTCACTTTCTGTATCTGTCTCTCTCTTTCTGTATCTGTCTCTCTCTCTCTTTCTGTATCTGTCTCTCTCTCTTTCTGTCTCTATCTCTCTCTCTCTTTCTGTATCTGTCTCTCTCTCTTTCTGTATCTGTCTCTCTCTCTTTCTGTGTCTGTCCCTCGCTCTCTTTCTGTATCTGTCACTCTCTCTCTCTTTCTGTATCTGTCTCTCTCTCTCTTTCTGTATCTGTCTCTCTCTCTCTTTCTGTATCTGTCTCTCTCTCTCTTTCTGTATCTGTCTCTCTCTCTCTTTCTGTATCTGTATCTCTCTCTCTTTCTGTATCTGTCTCTCTCTCTCTTTCTGTATCAGTCTCTCTCTCTTTCTGTATCCGTCTCTCTCTTTCTGTATCTCTCTCTTTCTGTATCTGTGTCTCTCTCTTTCTGTATCTGTCTCTCTCTATTTCTGTATCTTTTTGTCTCTGTATCTGTCTCTCTCTCTCTCTTTCTGTATCTCTCTCTCCCTTTCTGTATCTGTCTCTCTCTTTCTGTAACTGTCTCTCTCTCTTTCTGTCTCTGTCTCTCTCTCTCTTTCTGTATCTGTCTCTCTCTCTTTCTGTATCTGTCTCTCTCTCTTTCTGTGTCTGTCCCTCGCTCTCTTTCTGTATCTGTCGCTCTCTCTCTCTTTCTGTATCTGTCTCTCTCTCTCTTTCTGTATCAGTCTCTCTCTCTTTCTGTATCCGTCTCTCTCTTTCTGTATCTCTCTCTTTCTGTATCTGTGTCTCTCTCTCGTTCTGTATCTGTCTCTCACTTTCTGTATCTGTCTCTCTCTATTTCTGTATCTTTTTGTCTCTGTATCTGTCTCTCTCTCTCTCTTTCTGTATCTCTCTCTCCCTTTCTGTATCTGTCTCTCTCTCTTTCTGTATCTGTCTCTCTCTCTTTCTGTATCTGTCCCTCGCTCTCTTTCTGTATCTGTCTCTCTCTCTCTTTCTGTATCTGCCTCTCTCTCTTTCTATAAATGTCTCTCTCTGTATCTGTCTCTCTCTCTCTCTTTCTGTATCTCTCTCTCCCTTTCTGAATCTATCTCCCACTCATTCTGTGTCTGTCTCTCTCTCTTTCTGTATCTGTTTCTCTCTCTTTCTGTATCTGTCTCTCTCTTTCTGTATCTGTCTCTCTCTTTCTGTATCTCTCTCTCTCTCTCTTTCTGTATCTGTCTCTCTCTCTTTCTGTATCTGTCTCTCTCTCTCTTTCTGTATCTGTCTCTCTCTCTGTATCTGTCTCTCTCTCTCTTTCTGTATCTGTCTCTCCCTCTTTCTGTATCTGTCTCTCTCTCTTTCTGTATCTGTGTCTCTCTCTTTCTGTATCTGTCTCTCTCTCTTTCTGTATCTGTCTCTCTCTCTCTTTCTGTATCTGTCTCTCTCTCTTTCTGTATCTGTGTCTCTCTCTTTCTGTATCTGTCTCTCTCTCTTTCTGTATCTGTCTCTCTCTCTTTCTGTATCTATCTCTCTCTCTTTCTGTATCTGTGTCTCTCTCTTTCTGTATCTGTCTCTCTCTCTTTCTGTATCTGTGTCTCTCTTTCTGTATCTGCCTCTCTCTTTCTGTCTCTGTCTCTCTCTCTTTCTGTATCTGTCTCTCTCTCTTTCTGTATCTGTGTCTCTCTTTCTGTATCTGCCTCTCTCTTTCTGTCTCTGTCTCTCTCTCTATCTGTATCTCTCTCTCTCTCTTTCTGTATCTGTGTCTCTCTTTCTTTCTGTATCTGTCTCGCTCTCTTACTGTATCTCTCTCTCTCTTTCTGTATCTGTGTCTCTCTCTCTTTCTATATCTGTATCTCTCTCTTTCTGTATCTGTCTCTCTCTTTCTGTATCTGTTTCTCTCTCTTTCTGTATCTGTCTCTCTCTTTCTGTATCTGTCTCTCTCTCTCTTTCTGTATCTTTCTCTCTCTTGCTGTATCTGTCTCTCTCTCTGTATCTGTCCCTCGCTCTCTTTCTGTATCTGTCTCTCTCTCTTTCTGTATCTGTCTCTCTCTCTCTCTCTGTATCTGTCTCTCTCTATCTTTCTGTATCTCTCTCTCCCTTTCTGAATCTATCTCCCGCTCTTTCTGTATCTGTCTCTCTCTCTTTCTGTATCTGTTTCTCTCTCTTTCTGTATCTGTCTCTCTCTTTCTGTATCTGTCTCTCTCGCTTTCTGTATCTCTCTCTCTCTCACTTTCTGTATCTGTCTCTCTTTCTTTCTGTATCTGTCTCTCTCTTTCTGTATCTGTCTCTCTCTCTCTTTCTGTATCTGTGTCTCTCTCTGTATCTGTCTCTCTCTCTTTCTGTATTTGTCTCTCTCTCTCCCTTTCTGTATCTGTCTCTCTCTCTTTCTGTATCTGTCTCTCTCTCTTTCTGTATCTGTCGCTCTCTCTCTCTTTCTGTATCTGTCTCTCTCTCTCTTTTTGTATCTGTCTGTCTCTCTCTTTCTGTATCTGTCTCTCTCTCTCTTTCTGTATCTGTCTCTCTCTCTCTCTTTCTGTATCTGTCTCTCTCTCTCTTTCTGTATCTGTCTCTCTCTCTCTCTTTCTGTATCTGTCTCTCTCTCTCTTTCTGTATCAGTCTCTCTCTCTTTCTGTATCCGTCTCTCTCTTTCTGTATCTCTCTCTTTCTGTATCTGTGTCTTTCTCTCTTTCTGTATCTGTCTCGCTCTCTTTCTGTATCTGTCTCTCTCTATTTCTGTATCTTTTTCTCTCTGTATCTGTCTCTCTCTCTCTCTTTCTGTATCTCTCTCTCTCTTTCTGTATCTGTTTCTCTCTCTTTCTGTATCTGTCTCTCTCTTTCTGTATCTGTCTCTCTCGCTTTCTGTATCTCTCTCTCGCTCTTTCTGTATCTGTCTTTCTTTCTGTATCTGTCTCTCTCTCTCTTTCTGTATCTGTCTCTCTCTCACTTTCTGTATCTGTCTCTCTCTTTCTGTATCTGTCTCTCTCTCTCTTTCTGTATCTGTCTCTCTCTCTTTCTGTCTCTATCTCTCTCTCTCTTTCTGTATCTGTCTCTCTCTCTTTCTGTATCTGTCTCTCTCTCTTTCTGTGTCTGTCCCTCGCTCTCTTTCTGTATCTGTCACTCTCTCTCTCTTTCTGTATCTGTCTCTCTCTCTCTTTCTGTATCTGTCTCTCTCTCTCTTTCTGTATCTGTCTCTCTCTCTCTTTCTGTATCTGTCTCTCTCTCTCTTTCTGTATCTGTCTCTCTCTCTCTTTCTGTATCTGTCTCTCTCTCTCTTTCTGTATCAGTCTCTCTCTCTTTCTGTATCCGTCTCTCTCTTTCTGTATCTCTCTCTTTCTGTATCTGTGTCTCTCTCTTTCTGTATCTGTCTCTCTCTATTTCTGTATCTTTTTGTCTCTGTATCTGTCTCTCTCTCTCTCTTTCTGTATCTCTCTCTCCCTTTCTGTATCTGTCTCTCTCTTTCTGTAACTGTCTCTCTCTCGTTCTGTCTCTGTCTCTCTCTCTCTTTCTGTATCTGTCTCTCTCTCTTTCTGTATCTGTCTCTCTCTCTTTCTGTGTCTGTCCCTCGCTCTCTTTCTGTATCTGTCGCTCTCTCTCTCTTTCTGTATCTGTCTCTCTCTCTATTTCTGTATCTGTCTCTCTCTCTCTTTCTGTATCAGTCTCTCTCTTTCTGTATCCGTCTCTCTCTTTCTGTATCTCTCTCTTTCTGTATCTGTGTCTCTCTCTCTTTCTGTATCTGTCTCTCACTTTCTGTATCTGTCTCTCTCTATTTCTGTATCTTTTTGTCTCTGTATCTGTCTCTCTCTCTCTCTTTCTGTATCTCTCTCTCCCTTTCTGTATCTGTCTCTCTCTCTTTCCGTATCTGTCTCTCTCTCTTTCTGTATCTGTCCCTCGCTCTCTTTCTGTATCTGTCTCTCTCTCTCTTTCTGTATCTGCCTCTCTCTCTTTCTATAAATGTCTCTCTCTGTATCTGTCTCTCTCTCTCTCTTTCTGTATCTCTCTCTCCCTTTCTGAATCTATCTCCCACTCATTCTGTGTCTGTCTCTCTCTCTTTCTGTATCTGTTTCTCTCTCTTCTGTATCTGTCTCTCTCTTTCTGTATCTGTCTCTCTCTTTCTGTATCTCTCTCTCTCTCTCTTTCTGTATCTGTCTCTCTCTCTTTCTGTATCTGTCTCTCTCTCTCTTTCTGTATCTGTCTCTCTCTCTGTATCTGTCTCTCTCTCTCTTTCTGTATCTGTCTCTCCCTCTTTCTGTATCTGTCTCTCTCTCTTTCTGTATCTGTGTCTCTCTCTTTCTGTATCTGTCTCTCTCTCTTTCTGTATCTGTCTCTCTCTCTCTTTCTGTATCTGTCTCTCTCTCTTTCTGTATCTGTGTCTCTCTCTTTCTGTATCTGTCTCTCTCTCTTTCTGTATCTGTCTCTCTCTCTTTCTGTATCTATCTCTCTCTCTTTCTGTATCTGTGTCTCTCTCTTTCTGTATCTGTCTCTCTCTCTTTCTGTATCTGTGTCTCTCTTTCTGTATCTGCCTCTCTCTTTCTGTCTCTGTCTCTCTCTCTTTCTGCATCTGTCTCTCTCTCTTTCTGTATCTGTGTCTCTCTTTCTGTATCTGCCTCTCTCTTTCTGTCTCTGTCTCTCTCTCTATCTGTATCTCTCTCTCTCTCTTTCTGTATCTGTGTCTCTCTTTCTTTCTGTATCTGTCTCGCTCTCTTTCTGTATCTCTCTCTCTCTTTCTGTATCTGTGTCTCTCTCTCTCTTTCTGTATCTGTGTCTCTCTCTCTTTCTGTATCTGTGTCTCTCTCTCTTTCTGTATCTGTCTCTCTCTCTCTTTCTGTATCTGTCTCTCTCTCTCTTTCTGTATCTGTCTCTCTCTCTCTTTCTGTATCCGTCTCTCTCTTTCTGTATCTCTCTCTTTCTGTATCTGTGTCTCTCTCTTTCTGTATCTGTCTCTCTCTATTTCTGTATCTTTTTGTCTCTGTATCTGTCTCTCTCTCTCTCTTTCTGTATCTCTCTCTCCCTTTCTGTATCTGTCTCTCTCTCTCTTTCTGTCTCTGTCTCTCTCTCTCTTTCTGTATCTGTCTCTCTCTCTTTCTGTATCTGTCTCTCTCTCTTTCTGTGTCTGTCCCTCGCTCTATTTCTGTATCTGTCGCTCTCTCTCTCTTTCTGTATCTGTCTCTCTCTCTCTTTCTGTATCTGTCTCTCTCTCTGTATCTGTCTCTCTCTCTCTTTCTGTATCTGTCTCTCCCTCTTTCTGTATCTGTCTCTCTCTCTTTCTGTATCTGTGTGTCTCTCTTTCTGTATCTGTCTCTCTCTCTTTCTGTATCTGTCTCTCTCTCTCTTTCTGTATCTGTCTCTCTCTCTTTCTGTATCTGTGTCTCTCTCTTTCTGTATCTGTCTCTCTCTCTTTCTGTATCTGTCTCTCTCTCTCTTTCTGTATCTATCTCTCTCTCTTTCTGTATCTGTGTCTCTCTCTTTCTGTATCTGTCTCTCTCTCTTTCTGTATCTGTCTCTCTCTCTATTTCTGTATCTGTCTCTCTCTCTCTTTCTGTATCAGTCTCTCTCTCTTTCTGTATCCGTCTCTCTCTTTCTGTATCTCTCTCTTTCTGTATCTGTGTCTCTCTCTCTTTCTGTATCTGTCTCTCACTTTCTGTATCTGTCTCTCTCTATTTCTGTATCTTTTTGTCTCTGTATCTGTCTCTCTCTCTCTCTTTCTGTATCTCTCTCTCCCTTTCTGTATCTGTCTCTCTCTCTTTCTGTATCTGTCTCTCTCTCTTTCTGTATCTGTCCCTCGCTCTCTTTCTGTATCTGTCTCTCTCTCTCTTTCTGTATCTGCCTCTCTCTCTTTCTATAAATGTCTCTCTCTGTATCTGTCTCTCTCTCTCTCTTTCTGTATCTCTCTCTCCCTTTCTGAATCTATCTCCCACTCATTCTGTGTCTGTCTCTCTCTCTTTCTGTATCTGTTTCTCTCTCTTTCTGTATCTGTCTCTCTCTTTCTGTATCTGTCTCTCTCTTTCTGTATCTCTCTCTCTCTCTCTTTCTGTATCTGTCTCTCTCTCTTTCTGTATCTGTCTCTCTCTCTCTTTCTGTATCTGTCTCTCTCTCTGTATCTGTCTCTCTCTCTCTTTCTGTATCTGTCTCTCCCTCTTTCTGTATCTGTCTCTCTCTCTTTCTGTATCTGTGTCTCTCTCTTTCTGTATCTGTCTCTCTCTCTTTCTGTATCTGTCTCTCTCTCTCTTTCTGTATCTGTCTCTCTCTCTTTCTGTATCTGTGTCTCTCTCTTTCTGTATCTGTCTCTCTCTCTTTCTGTATCTGTCTCTCTCTCTTTCTGTATCTATCTCTCTCTCTTTCTGTATCTGTGTCTCTCTCTTTCTGTATCTGTCTCTCTCTCTTTCTGTATCTGTGTCTCTCTTTCTGTATCTGCCTCTCTCTTTCTGTCTCTGTCTCTCTCTCTTTCTGTATCTGTCTCTCTCTCTTTCTGTATCTGTGTCTCTCTTTCTGTATCTGCCTCTCTCTTTCTGTCTCTGTCTCTCTCTCTATCTGTATCTCTCTCTCTCTCTTTCTGTATCTGTGTCTCTCTTTCTTTCTGTATCTGTCTCGCTCTCTTTCTGTATCTCTCTCTCTCTTTCTGTATCTGTGTCTCTCTCTCTTTCTATATCTGTATCTCTCTCTTTCTGTATCTGTCTCTCTCTTTCTGTATCTGTTTCTCTCTCTTTCTGTATCTGTCTCTCTCTTTCTGTATCTGTCTCTCTCTCTCTTTCTGTATCTTTCTCTCTCTTGCTGTATCTGTCTCTCTCTCTGTATCTGTCCCTCGCTCTCTTTCTGTATCTGTCTCTCTCTCTTTCTGAATCTATCTCCCGCTCTTTCTGTATCTGTCTCTCTCTCTTTCTGTATCTGTTTCTCTCTCTTTCTGTATCTGTCTCTCTCTTTCTGTATCTGTCTCTCTCGCTTTCTGTATCTCTCTCTCTCTCACTTTCTGTATCTGTCTCTCTTTCTTTCTGTATCTGTCTCTCTCTTTCTGTATCTGTCTCTCTCTCTCTTTCTGTATCTGTGTCTCTCTCTGTATCTGTCTCTCTCTCTTTCTGTATTTGTCTCTCTCTCTCCCTTTCTGTATCTGTCTCTCTCTCTTTCTGTATCTGTCTCTCTCTCTTTCTGTATCTGTCGCTCTCTCTCTCTTTCTGTATCTGTCTCTCTCTCTCTTTTTGTATCTGTCTGTCTCTCTCTTTCTGTATCTGTCTCTCTCTCTCTTTCTGTATCTGTCTCTCTCTCTCTCTTTCTGTATCTGTCTCTCTCTCTCTTTCTGTATCTGTCTCTCTCTCTCTCTTTCTGTATCTGTCTCTCTCTCTCTTTCTGTATCAGTCTCTCTCTCTTTCTGTATCCGTCTCTCTCTTTCTGTATCTCTCTCTTTCTGTATCTGTGTCTTTCTCTCTTTCTGTATCTGTCTCGCTCTCTTTCTGTATCTGTCTCTCTCTATTTCTGTATCTTTCTCTCTCTGTATCTGTCTCTCTCTCTCTCTTTCTGTATCTCTCTCTCCCTTTCTGTATCTGTCTCTCTCTCTCTTTCTGTATCTGTCTCTCTCTCTTTCTGTATCTGTTTCTCTCTCTTTCTGTATCTGTCTCTCTCTTTCTGTATCTGTCTCTCTCGCTTTCTGTATCTCTCTCTCGCTCTTTCTGTATCTGTCTTTCTTTCTGTATCTGTCTCTCTCTCTCTTTCTGTATCTGTCTCTCTCTCACTTTCTGTATCTGTCTCTCTCTTTCTGTATCTGTCTCTCTCTCTCTTTCTGTATCTGTCTCTCTCTCTTTCTGTCTCTATCTCTCTCTCTCTTTCTGTATCTGTCTCTCTCTCTTTCTGTATCTGTCTCTCTCTCTTTCTGTGTCTGTCCCTCGCTCTCTTTCTGTATCTGTCACTCTCTCTCTCTTTCTGTATCTGTCTCTCTCTCTCTTTCTGTATCTGTCTCTCTCTCTCTTTCTGTATCTGTCTCTCTCTCTCTTTCTGTATCTGTCTCTCTCTCTCTTTCTGTATCTGTCTCTCTCTCTCTTTCTGTATCTGTCTCTCTCTCTCTTTCTGTATCAGTCTCTCTCTCTTTCTGTATCCGTCTCTCTCTTTCTGTATCTCTCTCTTTCTGTATCTGTGTCTCTCTCTTTCTGTATCTGTCTCTCTCTATTTCTGTATCTTTTTGTCTCTGTATCTGTCTCTCTCTCTCTCTTTCTGTATCTCTCTCTCCCTTTCTGTATCTGTCTCTCTCTTTCTGTAACTGTCTCTCTCTCGTTCTGTCTCTGTCTCTCTCTCTCTTTCTGTATCTGTCTCTCTCTCTTTCTGTATCTGTCTCTCTCTCTTTCTGTGTCTGTCCCTCGCTCTCTTTCTGTATCTGTCGCTCTCTCTCTCTTTCTGTATCTGTCTCTCTCTCTATTTCTGTATCTGTCTCTCTCTCTCTTTCTGTATCAGTCTCTCTCTTTCTGTATCCGTCTCTCTCTTTCTGTATCTCTCTCTTTCTGTATCTGTGTCTCTCTCTCTTTCTGTATCTGTCTCTCACTTTCTGTATCTGTCTCTCTCTATTTCTGTATCTTTTTGTCTCTGTATCTGTCTCTCTCTCTCTCTTTCTGTATCTCTCTCTCTCTTTCTGTATCTGTCTCTCTCTCTTTCTGTGTCTGTCCCTCGCTCTCTTTCTGTATCTGTCACTCTCTCTCTCTTTCTGTATCTGTCTCTCTCTCTCTTTCTGTATCTGTCTCTCTCTCTCTTTCTGTATCTGTCTCTCTCTCTCTTTCTGTATCTGTCTCTCTCTCTCTTTCTGTATCTGTCTCTCTCTCTCTTTCTGTATCTGTCTCTCTCTCTCTTTCTGTATCAGTCTCTCTCTCTTTCTGTATCCGTCTCTCTCTTTCTGTATCTCTCTCTTTCTGTATCTGTGTCTCTCTCTTTCTGTATCTGTCTCTCTCTATTTCTGTATCTTTTTGTCTCTGTATCTGTCTCTCTCTCTCTCTTTCTGTATCTCTCTCTCCCTTTCTGTATCTGTCTCTCTCTTTCTGTAACTGTCTCTCTCTCTTTCTGTCTCTGTCTCTCTCTCTCTTTCTGTATCTGTCTCTCTCTCTTTCTGTATCTGTCTCTCTCTCTTTCTGTGTCTGTCCCTCGCTCTCTTTCTGTATCTGTCGCTCTCTCTCTCTTTCTGTATCTGTCTCTCTCTCTCTTTCTGTATCAGTCTCTCTCTCTTTCTGTATCCGTCTCTCTCTTTCTGTATCTCTCTCTTTCTGTATCTGTGTCTCTCTCTCTTTCTGTATCTGTCTCTCACTTTCTGTATCTGTCTCTCTCTATTTCTGTATCTTTTTGTCTCTGTATCTGTCTCTCTCTCTCTCTTTCTGTATCTCTCTCTCCCTTTCTGTATCTGTCTCTCTCTCTTTCTGTATCTGTCTCTCTCTCTTTCTGTATCTGTCCCTCGCTCTCTTTCTGTATCTGTCTCTCTCTCTCTTTCTGTATCTGCCTCTCTCTCTTTCTATAAATGTCTCTCTCTGTATCTGTCTCTCTCTCTCTCTTTCTGTATCTCTCTCTCCCTTTCTGAATCTATCTCCCACTCATTCTGTGTCTGTCTCTCTCTCTTTCTGTATCTGTTTCTCTCTCTTTCTGTATCTGTCTCTCTCTTTCTGTATCTGTCTCTCTCTTTCTGTATCTCTCTCTCTCTTTCTGTATCTGTCTCTCTCTCTTTCTGTATCTGTCTCTCTCTCTCTTTCTGTATCTGTCTCTCTCTCTGTATCTGTCTCTCTCTCTCTTTCTGTATCTGTCTCTCCCTCTTTCTGTATCTGTCTCTCTCTCTTTCTGTATCTGTGTCTCTCTCTTTCTGTATCTGTCTCTCTCTCTTTCTGTATCTGTCTCTCTCTCTCTTTCTGTATCTGTCTCTCTCTCTTTCTGTATCTGTGTCTCTCTCTTTCTGTATCTGTCTCTCTCTCTTTCTGTATCTGTCTCTCTCTCTTTCTGTATCTATCTCTCTCTCTTTCTGTATCTGTGTCTCTCTCTTTCTGTATCTGTCTCTCTCTCTTTCTGTATCTGTGTCTCTCTTTCTGTATCTGCCTCTCTCTTTCTGTCTCTGTCTCTCTCTCTTTCTGTATCTGTCTCTCTCTCTTTCTGTATCTGTGTCTCTCTTTCTGTATCTGCCTCTCTCTTTCTGTCTCTGTCTCTCTCTCTATCTGTATCTCTCTCTCTCTCTTTCTGTATCTGTGTCTCTCTTTCTTTCTGTATCTGTCTCGCTCTCTTACTGTATCTCTCTCTCTCTTTCTGTATCTGTGTCTCTCTCTCTTTCTATATCTGTATCTCTCTCTTTCTGTATCTGTCTCTCTCTTTCTGTATCTGTTTCTCTCTCTTTCTGTATCTGTCTCTCTCTTTCTGTATCTGTCTCTCTCTCTCTTTCTGTATCTTTCTCTCTCTTGCTGTATCTGTCTCTCTCTCTGTATCTGTCCCTCGCTCTCTTTCTGTATCTGTCTCTCTCTCTTTCTGTATCTGTCTCTCTCTCTCTCTCTGTATCTGTCTCTCTCTATCTTTCTGTATCTCTCTCTCCCTTTCTGAATCTATCTCCCGCTCTTTCTGTATCTGTCTCTCTCTCTTTCTGTATCTGTTTCTCTCTCTTTCTGTATCTGTCTCTCTCTTTCTGTATCTGTCTCTCTCGCTTTCTGTATCTCTCTCTCTCTCACTTTCTGTATCTGTCTCTCTTTCTTTCTGTATCTGTCTCTCTCTTTCTGTATCTGTCTCTCTCTCTCTTTCTGTATCTGTGTCTCTCTCTGTATCTGTCTCTCTCTCTTTCTGTATTTGTCTCTCTCTCTCCCTTTCTGTATCTGTCTCTCTCTCTTTCTGTATCTGTCTCTCTCTCTTTCTGTATCTGTCGCTCTCTCTCTCTTTCTGTATCTGTCTCTCTCTCTCTTTTTGTATCTGTCTGTCTCTCTCTTTCTGTATCTGTCTCTCTCTCTCTTTCTGTATCTGTCTCTCTCTCTCTCTTTCTGTATCTGTCTCTCTCTCTCTTTCTGTATCTGTCTCTCTCTCTCTCTTTCTGTATCTGTCTCTCTCTCTCTTTCTGTATCAGTCTCTCTCTCTTTCTGTATCCGTCTCTCTCTTTCTGTATCTCTCTCTTTCTGTATCTGTGTCTTTCTCTCTTTCTGTATCTGTCTCGCTCTCTTTCTGTATCTGTCTCTCTCTATTTCTGTATCTTTTTCTCTCTGTATCTGTCTCTCTCTCTCTCTTTCTGTATCTCTCTCTCCCTTTCTGTATCTGTCTCTCTCTCTCTTTCTGTATCTGTCTCTCTCTCTTTCTGTATCTGTTTCTCTCTCTTTCTGTATCTGTCTCTCTCTTTCTGTATCTGTCTCTCTCGCTTTCTGTATCTCTCTCTCGCTCTTTCTGTATCTGTCTTTCTTTCTGTATCTGTCTCTCTCTCTCTTTCTGTATCTGTCTCTCTCTCACTTTCTGTATCTGTCTCTCTCTTTCTGTATCTGTCTCTCTCTCTCTTTCTGTATCTGTCTCTCTCTCTTTCTGTCTCTATCTCTCTCTCTCTTTCTGTATCTGTCCCTCGCTCTCTTTCTGTATCTGTCACTCTCTCTCTCTTTCTGTATCTGTCTCTCTCTCTCTTTCTGTATCTGTCTCTCTCTCTCTTTCTGTATCTGTCTCTCTCTCTCTTTCTGTATCTGTCTCTCTCTCTCTTTCTGTATCTGTCTCTCTCTCTCTTTCTGTATCTGTCTCTCTCTCTCTTTCTGTATCAGTCTCTCTCTCTTTCTGTATCCGTCTCTCTCTTTCTGTATCTCTCTCTTTCTGTATCTGTGTCTCTCTCTTTCTGTATCTGTCTCTCTCTATTTCTGTATCTTTTTGTCTCTGTATCTGTCTCTCTCTCTCTCTTTCTGTATCTCTCTCTCCCTTTCTGTATCTGTCTCTCTCTTTCTGTAACTGTCTCTCTCTCGTTCTGTCTCTGTCTCTCTCTCTCTTTCTGTATCTGTCTCTCTCTCTTTCTGTATCTGTCTCTCTCTCTTTCTGTGTCTGTCCCTCGCTCTCTTTCTGTATCTGTCGCTCTCTCTCTCTTTCTGTATCTGTCTCTCTCTCTATTTCTGTATCTGTCTCTCTCTCTCTTTCTGTATCAGTCTCTCTCTTTCTGTATCCGTCTCTCTCTTTCTGTATCTCTCTCTTTCTGTATCTGTGTCTCTCTCTCTTTCTGTATCTGTCTCTCACTTTCTGTATCTGTCTCTCTCTATTTCTGTATCTTTTTGTCTCTGTATCTGTCTCTCTCTCTCTCTTTCTGTATCTCTCTCTCCCTTTCTGTATCTGTCTCTCTCTCTTTCCGTATCTGTCTCTCTCTCTTTCTGTATCTGTCCCTCGCTCTCTTTCTGTATCTGTCTCTCTCTCTCTTTCTGTATCTGCCTCTCTCTCTTTCTATAAATGTCTCTCTCTGTATCTGTCTCTCTCTCTCTCTTTCTGTATCTCTCTCTCCCTTTCTGAATCTATCTCCCACTCATTCTGTGTCTGTCTCTCTCTCTTTCTGTATCTGTTTCTCTCTCTTCTGTATCTGTCTCTCTCTTTCTGTATCTGTCTCTCTCTTTCTGTATCTCTCTCTCTCTCTCTTTCTGTATCTGTCTCTCTCTCTTTCTGTATCTGTCTCTCTCTCTCTTTCTGTATCTGTCTCTCTCTCTGTATCTGTCTCTCTCTCTCTTTCTGTATCTGTCTCTCCCTCTTTCTGTATCTGTCTCTCTCTCTTTCTGTATCTGTGTCTCTCTCTTTCTGTATCTGTCTCTCTCTCTTTCTGTATCTGTCTCTCTCTCTCTTTCTGTATCTGTCTCTCTCTCTTTCTGTATCTGTGTCTCTCTCTTTCTGTATCTGTCTCTCTCTCTTTCTGTATCTGTCTCTCTCTCTTTCTGTATCTATCTCTCTCTCTTTCTGTATCTGTGTCTCTCTCTTTCTGTATCTGTCTCTCTCTCTTTCTGTATCTGTGTCTCTCTTTCTGTATCTGCCTCTCTCTTTCTGTCTCTGTCTCTCTCTCTTTCTGCATCTGTCTCTCTCTCTTTCTGTATCTGTGTCTCTCTTTCTGTATCTGCCTCTCTCTTTCTGTCTCTGTCTCTCTCTCTATCTGTATCTCTCTCTCTCTCTTTCTGTATCTGTGTCTCTCTTTCTTTCTGTATCTGTCTCGCTCTCTTTCTGTATCTCTCTCTCTCTTTCTGTATCTGTGTCTCTCTCTCTCTTTCTGTATCTGTGTCTCTCTCTCTTTCTGTATCTGTGTCTCTCTCTCTTTCTGTATCTGTCTCTCTCTCTCTTTCTGTATCTGTCTCTCTCTCTCTTTCTGTATCTGTCTCTCTCTCTCTTTCTGTATCCGTCTCTCTCTTTCTGTATCTCTCTCTTTCTGTATCTGTGTCTCTCTCTTTCTGTATCTGTCTCTCTCTATTTCTGTATCTTTTTGTCTCTGTATCTGTCTCTCTCTCTCTCTTTCTGTATCTCTCTCTCCCTTTCTGTATCTGTCTCTCTCTCTTTCTGTCTCTGTCTCTCTCTCTCTTTCTGTATCTGTCTCTCTCTCTTTCTGTATCTGTCTCTCTCTCTTTCTGTGTCTGTCCCTCGCTCTATTTCTGTATCTGTCGCTCTCTCTCTCTTTCTGTATCTGTCTCTCTCTCTCTTTCTGTATCTGTCTCTCTCTCTGTATCTGTCTCTCTCTCTCTTTCTGTATCTGTCTCTCCCTCTTTCTGTATCTGTCTCTCTCTCTTTCTGTATCTGTGTGTCTCTCTTTCTGTATCTGTCTCTCTCTCTTTCTGTATCTGTCTCTCTCTCTCTTTCTGTATCTGTCTCTCTCTCTTTCTGTATCTGTGTCTCTCTCTTTCTGTATCTGTCTCTCTCTCTTTCTGTATCTGTCTCTCTCTCTCTTTCTGTATCTATCTCTCTCTCTTTCTGTATCTGTGTCTCTCTCTTTCTGTATCTGTCTCTCTCTCTTTCTGTATCTGTCTCTCTCTCTATTTCTGTATCTGTCTCTCTCTCTCTTTCTGTATCAGTCTCTCTCTCTTTCTGTATCCGTCTCTCTCTTTCTGTATCTCTCTCTTTCTGTGTCTGTGTCTCTCTCTCTTTCTGTATCTGTCTCTCACTTTCTGTATCTGTCTCTCTCTATTTCTGTATCTTTTTGTCTCTGTATCTGTCTCTCTCTCTCTCTTTCTGTATCTCTCTCTCCCTTTCTGTATCTGTCTCTCTCTCTTTCTGTATCTGTCTCTCTCTCTTTCTGTATCTGTCCCTCGCTCTCTTTCTGTATCTGTCTCTCTCTCTCTTTCTGTATCTGCCTCTCTCTCTTTCTATAAATGTCTCTCTCTGTATCTGTCTCTCTCTCTCTCTTTCTGTATCTCTCTCTCCCTTTCTGAATCTATCTCCCACTCATTCTGTGTCTGTCTCTCTCTCTTTCTGTATCTGTTTCTCTCTCTTTCTGTATCTGTCTCTCTCTTTCTGTATCTGTCTCTCTCTTTCTGTATCTCTCTCTCTCTCTCTTTCTGTATCTGTCTCTCTCTCTTTCTGTATCTGTCTCTCTCTCTCTTTCTGTATCTGTCTCTCTCTCTGTATCTGTCTCTCTCTCTCTTTCTGTATCTGTCTCTCCCTCTTTCTGTATCTGTCTCTCTCTCTTTCTGTATCTGTGTCTCTCTCTTTCTGTATCTGTCTCTCTCTCTTTCTGTATCTGTCTCTCTCTCTCTTTCTGTATCTGTCTCTCTCTCTTTCTGTATCTGTGTCTCTCTCTTTCTGTATCTGTCTCTCTCTCTTTCTGTATCTGTCTCTCTCTCTTTCTGTATCTATCTCTCTCTCTTTCTGTATCTGTGTCTCTCTCTTTCTGTATCTGTCTCTCTCTCTTTCTGTATCTGTGTCTCTCTTTCTGTATCTGCCTCTCTCTTTCTGTCTCTGTCTCTCTCTCTTTCTGTATCTGTCTCTCTCTCTTTCTGTATCTGTGTCTCTCTTTCTGTATCTGCCTCTCTCTTTCTGTCTCTGTCTCTCTCTCTATCTGTATCTCTCTCTCTCTCTTTCTGTATCTGTGTCTCTCTTTCTTTCTGTATCTGTCTCGCTCTCTTTCTGTATCTCTCTCTCTCTTTCTGTATCTGTGTCTCTCTCTCTTTCTATATCTGTATCTCTCTCTTTCTGTATCTGTCTCTCTCTTTCTGTATCTGTTTCTCTCTCTTTCTGTATCTGTCTCTCTCTTTCTGTATCTGTCTCTCTCTCTCTTTCTGTATCTTTCTCTCTCTTGCTGTATCTGTCTCTCTCTCTGTATCTGTCCCTCGCTCTCTTTCTGTATCTGTCTCTCTCTCTTTCTGTATCTGTCTCTCTCTCTCTCTGTATCTGTCTCTCTCTATCTTTCTGTATCTCTCTCTCCCTTTCTGAATCTATCTCCCGCTCTTTCTGTATCTGTCTCTCTCTCTTTCTGTATCTGTTTCTCTCTCTTTCTGTATCTGTCTCTCTCTTTCTGTATCTGTCTCTCTCGCTTTCTGTATCTCTCTCTCTCTCACTTTCTGTATCTGTCTCTCTTTCTTTCTGTATCTGTCTCTCTCTTTCTGTATCTGTCTCTCTCTCTCTTTCTGTATCTGTGTCTCTCTCTGTATCTGTCTCTCTCTCTTTCTGTATTTGTCTCTCTCTCTCCCTTTCTGTATCTGTCTCTCTCTCTTTCTGTATCTGTCTCTCTCTCTTTCTGTATCTGTCGCTCTCTCTCTCTTTCTGTATCTGTCTCTCTCTCTCTTTTTTTATCTGTCTGTCTCTCTCTTTCTGTATCTGTCTCTCTCTCTCTTTCTGTATCTGTCTCTCTCTCTCTCTTTCTGTATCTGTCTCTCTCTCTCTTTCTGTATCTGTCTCTCTCTCTCTCTTTCTGTATCTGTCTCTCTCTCTCTTTCTGTATCAGTCTCTCTCTCTTTCTGTATCCGTCTCTCTCTTTCTGTATCTCTCTCTTTCTGTATCTGTGTCTTTCTCTCTTTCTGTATCTGTCTCGCTCTCTTTCTGTATCTGTCTCTCTCTATTTCTGTATCTTTTTCTCTCTGTATCTGTCTCTCTCTCTCTCTTTCTGTATCTCTCTCTCCCTTTCTGTATCTGTCTCTCTCTCTCTTTCTGTATCTGTCTCTCTCTCTTTCTGTATCTGTTTCTCTCTCTTTCTGTATCTGTCTCTCTCTTTCTGTATCTGTCTCTCTCGCTTTCTGTATCTCTCTCTCGCTCTTTCTGTATCTGTCTTTCTTTCTGTATCTGTCTCTCTCTCTCTTTCTGTATCTGTCTCTCTCTCACTTTCTGTATCTGTCTCTCTCTTTCTGTATCTGTCTCTCTCTCTCTCTGTATCTGTCTCTCTCTATCTTTCTGTATCTCTCTCTCCCTTTCTGAATCTATCTCCCGCTCTTTCTGTATCTGTCTCTCTCTCTTTCTGTATCTGTTTCTCTCTCTTTCTGTATCTGTCTCTCTCTTTCTGTATCTGTCTCTCTCGCTTTCTGTATCTCTCTCTCTCTCACTTTCTGTATCTGTCTCTCTTTCTTTCTGTATCTGTCTCTCTCTTTCTGTATCTGTCTCTCTCTCTCTTTCTGTATCTGTGTCTCTCTCTGTATCTGTCTCTCTCTCTTTCTGTATTTGTCTCTCTCTCTCCCTTTCTGTATCTGTCTCTCTCTCTTTCTGTATCTGTCTCTCTCTCTTTCTGTATCTGTCGCTCTCTCTCTCTTTCTGTATCTGTCTCTCTCTCTCTTTTTGTATCTGTCTGTCTCTCTCTTTCTGTATCTGTCTCTCTCTCTCTTTCTGTATCTGTCTCTCTCTCTCTCTTTCTGTATCTGTCTCTCTCTCTCTTTCTGTATCTGTCTCTCTCTCTCTCTTTCTGTATCTGTCTCTCTCTCTCTTTCTGTATCAGTCTCTCTCTCTTTCTGTATCCGTCTCTCTCTTTCTGTATCTCTCTCTTTCTGTATCTGTGTCTTTCTCTCTTTCTGTATCTGTCTCGCTCTCTTTCTGTATCTGTCTCTCTCTATTTCTGTATCTTTTTCTCTCTGTATCTGTCTCTCTCTCTCTCTTTCTGTATCTCTCTCTCCCTTTCTGTATCTGTCTCTCTCTCTCTTTCTGTATCTGTCTCTCTCTCTTTCTGTATCTGTTTCTCTCTCTTTCTGTATCTGTCTCTCTCTTTCTGTATCTGTCTCTCTCGCTTTCTGTATCTCTCTCTCGCTCTTTCTGTATCTGTCTTTCTTTCTGTATCTGTCTCTCTCTCTCTTTCTGTATCTGTCTCTCTCTCACTTTCTGTATCTGTCTCTCTCTTTCTGTATCTGTCTCTCTCTCTCTTTCTGTATCTGTCTCTCTCTCTTTCTGTCTCTATCTCTCTCTCTCTTTCTGTATCTGTCTCTCTCTCTTTCTGTATCTGTCTCTCTCTCTTTCTGTGTCTGTCCCTCGCTCTCTTTCTGTATCTGTCACTCTCTCTCTCTTTCTGTATCTGTCTCTCTCTCTCTTTCTGTATCTGTCTCTCTCTCTCTTTCTGTATCTGTCTCTCTCTCTCTTTCTGTATCTGTCTCTCTCTCTCTTTCTGTATCTGTCTCTCTCTCTCTTTCTGTATCTGTCTCTCTCTCTCTTTCTGTATCAGTCTCTCTCTCTTTCTGTATCCGTCTCTCTCTTTCTGTATCTCTCTCTTTCTGTATCTGTGTCTCTCTCTTTCTGTATCTGTCTCTCTCTATTTCTGTATCTTTTTGTCTCTGTATCTGTCTCTCTCTCTCTCTTTCTGTATCTCTCTCTCCCTTTCTGTATCTGTCTCTCTCTTTCTGTAACTGTCTCTCTCTCTTTCTGTCTCTGTCTCTCTCTCTCTTTCTGTATCTGTCTCTCTCTCTTTCTGTATCTGTCTCTCTCTCTTTCTGTGTCTGTCCCTCGCTCTCTTTCTGTATCTGTCGCTCTCTCTCTCTTTCTGTATCTGTCTCTCTCTCTATTTCTGTATCTGTCTCTCTCTCTCTTTCTGTATCAGTCTCTCTCTCTTTCTGTATCCGTCTCTCTCTTTCTGTATCTCTCTCTTTCTGTATCTGTGTCTCTCTCTCTTTCTGTATCTGTCTCTCACTTTCTGTATCTGTCTCTCTCTATTTCTGTATCTTTTTGTCTCTGTATCTGTCTCTCTCTCTCTCTTTCTGTATCTCTCTCTCCCTTTCTTTATCTGTCTCTCTCTCTTTCTGTATCTGTCTCTCTCTCTTTCTGTATCTGTCCCTCGCTCTCTTTCTGTATCTGTCTCTCTCTCTCTTTCTGTATCTGCCTCTCTCTCTTTCTATAAATGTCTCTCTCTGTATCTGTCTCTCTCTCTCTCTTTCTGTATCTCTCTCTCCCTTTCTGAATCTATCTCCCACTCATTCTGTGTCTGTCTCTCTCTCTTTCTGTATCTGTTTCTCTCTCTTTCTGTATCTGTCTCTCTCTTTCTGTATCTGTCTCTCTCTTTCTGTATCTCTCTCTCTCTCTCTTTCTGTATCTGTCTCTCTCTCTTTCTGTATCTGTCTCTCTCTCTCTTTCTGTATCTGTCTCTCTCTCTGTATCTGTCTCTCTCTCTCTTTCTGTATCTGTCTCTCCCTCTTTCTGTATCTGTCTCTCTCTCTTTCTGTATCTGTGTCTCTCTCTTTCTGTATCTGTCTCTCTCTCTTTCTGTATCTGTCTCTCTCTCTCTTTCTGTATCTGTCTCTCTCTCTTTCTGTATCTGTGTCTCTCTCTTTCTGTATCTGTCTCTCTCTCTTTCTGTATCTGTCTCTCTCTCTTTCTGTATCTATCTCTCTCTCTTTCTGTATCTGTGTCTCTCTCTTTCTGTATCTGTCTCTCTCTCTTTCTGTATCTGTGTCTCTCTTTCTGTATCTGCCTCTCTCTTTCTGTCTCTGTCTCTCTCTCTTTCTGTATCTGTCTCTCTCTCTTTCTGTATCTGTGTCTCTCTTTCTGTATCTGCCTCTCTCTTTCTGTCTCTGTCTCTCTCTCTATCTGTATCTCTCTCTCTCTCTTTCTGTATCTGTGTCTCTCTTTCTTTCTGTATCTGTCTCGCTCTCTTTCTGTATCTCTCTCTCTCTTTCTGTATCTGTGTCTCTCTCTCTTTCTGTATCTGTGTCTCTCTCTCTTTCTGTATCTGTGTCTCTCTCTCTTTCTGTATCTGTCTCTATCTCTCTTTCTGTATCTGTCTCTCTCTCTCTTTCTGTATCTGTCTCTCTCTCTCTTTCTGTATCCGTCTCTCTCTTTCTGTATCTCTCTCTTTCTGTATCTGTGTCTCTCTCTTTCTGTATCTGTCTCTCTCTATTTCTGTATCTTTTTGTCTCTGTATCTGTCTCTCTCTCTCTCTTTCTGTATCTCTCTCTCCCTTTCTGTATCTGTCTCTCTCTCTTTCTGTCTCTGTCTCTCTCTCTCTTTCTGTATCTGTCTCTCTCTCTTTCTGTATCTGTCTCTCTCTCTTTCTGTGTCTGTCCCTCGCTCTATTTCTGTATCTGTCGCTCTCTCTCTCTTTCTGTATCTGTCTCTCTCTCTCTCTTTCTGTATCTGTCTCTCTCTCTGTATCTGTCTCTCTCTCTCTTTCTGTATCTGTCTCTCCCTCTTTCTGTATCTGTCTCTCTCTCTTTCTGTATCTGTGTGTCTCTCACTTTCTGTATCTGTCTCTCTCTCTTTCTGTATCTGTCTCTCTCTCTCTTTCTGTATCTGTCTCTCTCTCTTTCTGTATCTGTGTCTCTCTCTTTCTGTATCTGTCTCTCTCTCTTTCTGTATCTGTCTCTCTCTCTCTTTCTGTATCTATCTCTCTCTCTTTCTGTATCTGTGTCTCTCTCTTTCTGTATCTGTCTCTCTCTCTTTCTGTATCTGTGTCTCTCTTTCTGTATCTGCCTCTCTCTTTCTGTCTCTGTCTTTCTCTCTTTCTGTATCTGTCTCTCTCTCTTTCTGTATCTGTGTCTCTCTTTCTGTATCTGCCTCTCTCATTCTGTCTCGGCTCTCTCTCTTTCTGTATCTCTCTCTCTCTCTTTCTGTATCTGTGTCTCTCTTTCTTTCTGTATCTGTCTCGCTCTCTTTCTGTATCTCTGTCTCTCTCTTTCTGTATCTGTGTCTCTCTCTCTTTCTGTATCTGTGTCTCTCTCTCTTTCTGTATCTGTCTCTCTCTCTCTTTCTGTATCTGTCTCTCTCTCTCTTTCTGTATCTGTCTCTCTCTCTCTTTCTGTATCCGTCTCTCTCTTTCTGTATCTCCCTCTTTCTGTATCTGTCTCGCTCTCTTTCTGTATCTCTCTCTCTCTCTCTTTCTGTATCTGTCTCTCTCTCTTTCTGTATCTGTCTCTCTCTCTCTTTCTGTATCTGTCTCTCTCTCTGTATCTGTCTCTCTCTCTCTTTCTGTATCTGTCTCTCCCTCTTTCTGTATCTGTCTCTCCCTCTTTCTGTATCTGTCTCTCTCTCTTTCTGTATCTGTGTCTCTCTCTCTTTCTGTATCTGTCTCTCTCTCTCTTTCTGTATCTGTCTCTCTCTCTCTTTCTGTATCTGTCTCTCTCTCTCTTTCTGTATCCGTCTCTCTCTTTCTGTATCTCCCTCTTTCTGTATCTGTGTCTCTCTCTTTCTGTATCTGTCTCTCTCTATTTCTGTATCTTTTTGTCTCTGTATCTGTCTCTCTCTCTCTCTTTCTGTATCTCTCTCTCCCTTTCTGTATCTGTCTCTCTCTCTTTCTGTCTCTGTCTCTCTCTCTCTTTCTGTATCTGTCTCTCTCTCTTTCTGTATCTGTCTCTCTCTCTTTCTGCGTCTGTCCCTCGCTCTCTTTCTGTATCTGTCGCTCTCTCTCTCTTTCTGTATCTGTCTCTCTCTCTCTTCTGTATCTGTCTCTCTCTCTCTTTCTGTATCTGTCTCTGTCTCTCTTTCTGTATCTGTCTCTCTCTCTCTTTCTGTATCCGTCTCTCTCTCTCTATCTGTATCAGTCTCTCTCTCTTTCTGTATCCGTCTCGCTCTTTCTGTATCTCTCTCTTTCTGTATCTGTGTCTCTCTCTCTTTCTGTATCTGTCTCTCACTTTCTGTATCTGTCTCTCTCTATTTCTGTATCTTTTTGTCTCTGTATCTGTCTCTCTCTCTCTCTTTCTGTATCTCTCTCTCCCTTTCTGTATCTGTCTCTCTCTCTTTCTGTATCTGTCTCTCTCTCTTTCTGTATCTGTCCCTCGCTCTCTTTCTGTATCTGTCTCTCTCTCTCTTTCTGTATCTGTCTCTCTCTCTTTCTATAAATGTCTCTCTCTGTATCTGCCTCTCTCTCTCTCTTTCTGTATCTCTCTCTCCCTTTCTGAATCTATCTCCCACTCATTCTGTGTCTGTCTCTCTCTCTTTCTGTATCTGTTTCTCTCTCTTTATATATCTGTCTCTCTCTTTCTGTATCTGTCTCTCTCTTTCTGTATCTCTCTCTCTCTCTCTTTCTGTATCTGTCTCTCTCTCTGTATCTGTCTCTCTCTCTCTTTCTGTATCTGTCTCTCCCTCTTTCTGTATCTGTCTCTCTCTCTTTCTGTATCTGTGTCTCTCTCTTTCTGTATCTGTCTCTCTCTCTTTCTGTATCTGTCTCTCTCTCTCTTTCTGTATCTGTCTCTCTCTCTTTCTGTATCTGTGTCTCTCTCTTTCTGTATCTGTCTCTCTCTCTTTCTGTATCTGTCTCTCTCTCTCTTTCTGTATCTATCTCGCTCTCTTTCTGTATCTGTCTCTCTCTCTTTCTGTATCTGTCTCTCTCTCTTTCTGTATCTGTGTCTCTCTTTCTGTATCTGCCTCTCTCTTTCTGTCTCTGTCTCTCTCTCTTTCTGTATCTGTCTCTCTCTCTTTCTGTATCTGTGTCTCTCTTTCTGTATCTGCCTCTCTCTTTCTGTCTCTGCCTCTATCTCTTTCTGTATCTCTCTCTCTCTTTCTGTATCTGTGTCTCCCTTTCTTTCTGTATCTGTCTCGCTCTCTTTCTGTATCTCTCTCTCTCTCTTTCTGTATCTGTGTCTCTCTCTCTCTTTCTGTATCTGTGTCTCTCTCTCTTTCTGTATCTGTGTCTCTCTCTCTTTCTGTATCTGTCTCTCTCTCTCTTTCTGTATCTGTCTCTCTCTCTCTTTCTGTATCTGTCTCTCTCTCTCTTTCTGTATCAGTCTCTCTCTCTTTCTGTATCCGTCTCTCTCTTTCTGTATCTCTCTCTTTCTGTATCTGTGTCTCTCTCTCTTTCTGTATCTGTCTCTCTCTCTTTCTGTATCTGTCTCTCTCTATTTCTGTATCTTTTTGTCTCTGTATCTGTCTCTCTCTCTCTCTTTCTGTGTAATTCTCTCCCTTTCTGTATCTGTCTCTCTCTCTTTCTGTATCTGTCTCTCTCTCTTTCTGTATCTGTCCCTTGCTCTCTTTCTGTATCTGTCTCTCTCTCTCTTTCTGTATCTGTCTCTCTCTCTTTCTATAAATGTCTCTCTCTGTATCTGTCTCTCTCTCTCTATTTCTGTATCTCTCTCTCCCTTTCTGAATCTATCTCCCACTCATTCTGTATCTGTCTCTCTCTCTTTCTGTATCTGTCCCTTGCTCTCTTTCTGTATCTGTCTCTCTCTCTCTTTCTGTATCTGTCTCTCTCTTTCTGTATCTGTCTCTCTCTCTTTCTGTATCTGTCTCTCTCTCTCTTTCTGTATCTGTCTCTCTCTCTTTCTGTATCTGTCTCTCTCTCTCTTTCTGTATCTGTCTCTCCCTCTTTCTGTATCTGTCTCTCTCTCTTTCTGTATCTGTGTCTCTCTCTTTCTGTATCTGTCTCTCTCTCTTTCTGTATCTGTCTCTCTCTCTCTTTCTGTATCTGTCTTTCTCTCTTTCTGTATCTGTCTCTCTCTCTTTCTGTATCTGTCTCTCACTCTCTTTCTGTATCTATCTCTCTCTCTTTCTGTATCTGTGTCTCTCTCTTTCTGTATCTGTCTCTCTCTCTCTTTCTGTATCTGTCTCTCTCTCTTTCTATAAATGTCTCTCTCTGTATCTGTCTCTCTCTCTCTCTTTCTGTGTAATTCTCTCCCGTTCTGTATCTGTCTCTCTCTCTTTCTGTATCTGTCTCTCTCTCTTTCTGTATCTGTCCCTTGCTCTCTTTCTGTATCTGTCTCTCTCTCTCTTTCTGTATCTGTCTCTCTCTTTCTGTATCTGTCTCTCTCTCTTTCTGTATCTCTCTCTCTCTCTTTCTGTATCTGTCTCTCTCTCTTTCTGTATCTGTCTCTCTCTCTCTTTCTGTATCTGTCTCTCTCTCTTTCTGTATCTGTCTCTCTCTCTCTTTCTGTATCTGTCTCTCCCTCTTTCTGTATCTGTCTCTCTCTCTTTCTGTATCTGTGTCTCTCTCTTTCTGTATCTGTCTCTCTCTCTTTCTGTATCTGTCTCTCTCTCTCTTTCTGTATCTGTCTTTCTCTGTTTCTGTATCTGTGTCTCTCTCTTTCTGTATCTGTCTCTCTCTCTTTCTGTATCTGTCTCTCACTCTCTTTCTGTATCTATCTCTCTCTCTTTCTGTATCTGTGTCTCTCTCTCTTTCTGTATCTGTCTCTCTCTCTCTTTCTGTATCTGTCTCTCTCTCTCTTTCTGTATCTGTCTCTCTCTCTCTTTCTGTATCAGTCTCTCTCTCTTTCTGTATCCGTCTCTCTCTTTCTGTATCTCTCTCTTTCTGTATCTGTGTCTCTCTCTCTTTCTGTATCTGTCTCTCTCTCTTTCTGTATCTGTCTCTCTCTATTTCTGTATCTTTTTGTCTCTGTATCTGTCTCTCTCTCTCTTTCTGTATCTGTCTCTCTCTCTTTCTGTATCTGTCTCTCTCTCTCTTTCTGTATCTGTCTCTCCCTCTTTCTATATCTGTCTCTCTCTCTTTCTGTATCCGTCTCTCTCTTTCTGTAACTCTCTCTTTCTGTATCTGTGTCTTTCTCTCTTTCTGTATCTGTCTCGCTCTCTTTCTGTATCTGTCTCTCTCTATTTCTGTATCTTTTTCTCTCTGTATCTGTCTCTCTCTCTCTCTTTCTGTATCTCTCTCTCCCTTTCTGTATCTGTCTCTCTCTCTTTCTGTATCTGTCTCTCTCTCTTTCTGTATCTGTTTCTCTCTCTTTCTGTATCTGTCTCTCTCTTTCTGTATCTGTCTCTCTCTCTTTCTGTATCTGTCTCTCTCTCTCTTTCTGTATCTGTCTCTCTCTCTGTATCTGTCTCTCTCTCTCTTTCTGTATCTGTCTCTCCCTCTTTCTGTATCTGTCTCTCTCTCTTTCTGTTTCTGTGTGTCTCTCTTTCTGTATCTGTCTCTCTCTCTTTCTGTATCTGTCTCTCTCTCTCTTTCTGTATCTGTCTCTCTCTCTTTCTGTATCTGTGTCTCTCTCTTTCTGTATCTGTCTCTCTCTCTTTCTGTATCTGTCTCTCTCTCTCTTTCTGTATCTATATCTCTCTCTTTCTGTATCTGTGTCTCTCTCTTTCTGTATCTGTCTCTCTCTCTTTCTGTATCTGTGTCTCTCTTTCTGTATCTGCCTCTCTCTTTCTGTCTCTGTCTCTCTCTCTTTCTGTATCTGTCTCTCTCTCTTTCTGTATCTGTGTCTCTCTTTCTGTATCTGCCTCTCTCTTTCTGTCTCTGTCTCTCTCTCTTTCTGTATCTCTCTCTCTCTCTTTCTGTATCTGTGTCTCTCTTTCTTTCTGTATCTGTCTCGCTCTCTTTCTGTATCTCTGTCTCTCTCTTTCTGTATCTGTGTCTCTCTCTCTTTCTGTATCTGTGTCTCTCTCTCTTTCTGTATCTGTCTCTCTCTCTCTTTCTGTATCTGTCTCTCTCTCTCTTTCTGTATCTGTCTCTCTCTCTCTTTCTGTATCCGTCTCTCTCTTTCTGTATCTCCCTCTTTCTGTATCTGTGTCTCTCTCTTTCTGTATCTGTCTCTCTCTATTTCTGTATCTTTTTGTCTCTGTATCTGTCTCTCTCTCTCTCTTTCTGTATCTCTCTCTCCCTTTCTGTATCTGTCTCTCTCTCTTTCTGTCTCTGTCTCTCTCTCTCTTTCTGTATCTGTCTCTCTCTCTTTCTGTATCTGTCTCTCTCTCTTTCTGCGTCTGTCCCTCGCTCTCTTTCTGTATCTGTCGCTCTCTCTCTCTTTCTGTATCTGTCTCTCTCTCTCTTTCTGTATCTGTCTCTCTCTCTCTTTCTGTATCTGTCTCTGTCTCTCTTTCTGTATCTGTCTCTCTCTCTCTTTCTGTATCTGTCTCTCTCTCTCTATCTGTATCAGTCTCTCTCTCTTTCTGTATCCGTCTCTCTCTTTCTGTATCTCTCTCTTTCTGTATCTGTGTCTCTCTCTCTTTCTGTATCTGTCTCTCACTTTCTGTATCTGTCTCTCTCTATTTCTGTATCTTTTTGTCTCTGTATCTGTCTCTCTCTCTCTCTTTCTGTATCTCTCTCTCCCTTTCTGTATCTGTCTCTCTCTCTTTCTGTATCTGTCTCTCTCTCTTTCTGTATCTGTCCCTCGCTCTCTTTCTGTATCTGTCTCTCTCTCTCTTTCTGTATCTGTCTCTCTCTCTTTCTATAAATGTCTCTCTCTGTATCTGCCTCTCTCTCTCTCTTTCTGTATCTCTCTCTCCCTTTCTGAATCTATCTCCCACTCATTCTGTGTCTGTCTCTCTCTCTTTCTGTATCTGTTTCTCTCTCTTTATATATCTGTCTCTCTCTTTCTGTATCTGTCTCTCTCTTTCTGTATCTCTCTCTCTCTCTCTTTCTGTATCTGTCTCTCTCTCTGTATCTGTCTCTCTCTCTCTTTCTGTATCTGTCTCTCCCTCTTTCTGTATCTGTCTCTCTCTCTTTCTGTATCTGTGTCTCTCTCTTTCTGTATCTGTCTCTCTCTCTTTCTGTATCTGTCTCTCTCTCTCTTTCTGTATCTGTCTCTCTCTCTCTTTCTGTATCTGTGTCTCTCTCTTTCTGTATCTGTCTCTCTCTCTTTCTGTATCTGTCTCTCTCTCTCTTTCTGTATCTCTCTCTCCCTTTCTGTATCTGTCTCTCTCTTTCTGTATCTGTCTCTCTCTCTTTCTGTATCTGTCTCTCTCTCTTTCTGTATCTGTGTCTCTCTTTCTGTATCTGCCTCTCTCTTTCTGTCTCTGTCTCTCTCTCTTTCTGTATCTGTCTCTCTCTCTTTCTGTATCTGTGTCTCTCTTTCTGTATCTGCCTCTCTCTTTCTGTCTCTGCCTCTATCTCTTTCTGTATCTCTCTCTCTCTCTTTCTGTATCTGTGTCTCCCTTTCTTTCTGTATCTGTCTCGCTCTCTTTCTGTATCTCTCTCTCTCTCTTTCTGTATCTGTGTCTCTCTCTCTCTTTCTGTATCTGTGTCTCTCTCTCTTTCTGTATCTGTGTCTCTCTCTCTTTCTGTATCTGTCTCTCTCTCTCTTTCTATATCTGTCTCTCTCTCTCTTTCTGTATCTGTCTCTCTCTCTCTTTCTGTATCAGTCTCTCTCTCTTTCTGTATCCGTCTCTCTCTTTCTGTATCTCTCTCTTTCTGTATCTGTGTCTCTCTCTCTTTCTGTATCTGTCTCTCTCTCTTTCTGTATCTGTCTCTCTCTATTTCTGTATCTTTTTGTCTCTGTATCTGTCTCTCTCTCTCTCTTTCTGTGTAATTCTCTCCCTTTCTGTATCTGTCTCTCTCTCTTTCTGTATCTGTCTCTCTCTCTTTCTGTATCTGTCCCTTGCTCTCTTTCTGTATCTGTCTCTCTCTCTCTTTCTGTATCTGTCTCTCTCTCTTTCTATAAATGTCTCTCTCTGTATCTGTCTCTCTCTCTCTATTTCTGTATCTCTCTCTCCCTTTCTGAATCTATCTCCCACTCATTCTGTATCTGTCTCTCTCTCTTTCTGTATCTGTCCCTTGCTCTCTTTCTGTATCTGTCTCTCTCTCTCTTTCTGTATCTGTCTCTCTCTTTCTGTATCTGTCTCTCTCTCTTTCTGTATCTGTCTCTCTCTCTCTTTCTGTATCTGTCTCTCTCTCTTTCTGTATCTGTCTCTCTCTCTCTTTCTGTATCTGTCTCTCCCTCTTTCTGTATCTGTCTCTCTCTCTTTCTGTATCTGTGTCTCTCTCTTTCTGTATCTGTCTCTCTCTCTTTCTGTATCTGTCTCTCTCTCTCTTTCTGTATCTGTCTTTCTCTCTTTCTGTATCTGTGTCTCTCTCTTTCTGTATCTGTCTCTCTCTCTTTCTGTATCTGTCTCTCACTCTCTTTCTGTATCTATCTCTCTCTCTTTCTGGATCTGTGTCTCTCTCTTTCTGTATCTGTCTCTCTCTCTCTTTCTGTATCTGTCTCTCTCTCTTTCTATAAATGTCTCTCTCTGTATCTGTCTCTCTCTCTCTCTTTCTGTGTAATTCTCTCCCTTTCTGTATCTGTCTCTCTCTCTTTCTGTATCTGTCTCTCTCTCTTTCTGTATCTGTCCCTTGCTCTCTTTCTGTATCTGTCTCTCTCTCTTTCTGTATCTCTCTCTCTCTCTTTCTGTATCTGTCTCTCTCTCTTTCTGTATCTGTCTCTCTCTCTCTCTTTCTGTATCTGTCTCTCTCTCTTTCTGTATCTGTCTCTCTCTCTCTTTCTGTATCTGTCTCTCCCTCTTTCTGTATCTGTCTCTCTCTCTTTCTGTATCTGTGTCTCTCTCTTTCTGTATCTGTCTCTCTCTCTTTCTGTATCTGTCTCTCTCTCTCTTTCTGTATCTGTCTTTCTCTCTTTCTGTATCTGTGTCTCTCTCTTTCTGTATCTGTCTCTCTCTCTTTCTGTATCTGTCTCTCACTCTCTTTCTGTATCTATCTCTCTCTCTTTCTGTATCTGTGTCTCTCTCTCTTTCTGTATCTGTCTCTCTCTCTCTTTCTGTATCTGTCTCTCTCTCTCTTTCTGTATCTGTCTCTCTCTCTCTTTCTGTATCAGTCTCTCTCTCTTTCTGTATCCGTCTCTCTCTTTCTGTATCTCTCTCTTTCTGTATCTGTGTCTCTCTCTCTTTCTGTATCTGTCTCTCTCTCTTTCTGTATCTGTCTCTCTCTATTTCTGTATCTTTTTGTCTCTGTATCTGTCTCTCTCTCTCTTTCTGTATCTGTCTCTCTCTCTTTCTGTATCTGTCTCTCTCTCTCTTTCTGTATCTGTCTCTCCCTCTTTCTGTATCTGTCTCTCTCTCTTTCTGTATCCGTCTCTCTCTTTCTGTATCTCTCTCTTTCTGTATCTGTGTCTTTCTCTCTTTCTGTATCTGTCTCGCTCTCTTTCTGTATCTGTCTCTCTCTATTTCTGTATCTTTTTCTCTCTGTATCTGTCTCTCTCTCTCTCTTTCTGTATCTCTCTCTCCCTTTCTGTATCTGTCTCTCTCTCTTTCTGTATCTGTCTCTCTCTCTTTCTGTATCTGTTTCTCTCTCTTTCTGTATCTGTCTCTCTCTTTCTGTATCTGTCTCTCTCGCTTTCTGTATCTCTCTCTCGCTCTTTCTGTATCTGTCTTTCTTTCTGTATCTGTCTCTCTCTCTCTTTCTGTATCTGTCTCTCTCTCACTTTCTGTATCTGTCTCTCTCTTTCTGTATCTGTCTCTCTCTCTCTTTCTGTATCTGTCTCTCTCACTTTCTGTCTCTATCTCTCTCTCTCTTTCTGTATCTGTCTCTCTCTCTTTCTGTATCTGTCTCTCTCTCTTTCTGTGTCTGTCCCTCGCTCTCTTTCTGTATCTGTCACTCTCTCTCTCTTTCTGTATCTGTCTCTCTCTCTCTTTCTGTATCTGTCTCTCTCTCTCTTTCTGTATCTGTCTCTCTCTCTCTTTCTGTATCTGTCTCTCTCTCTCTTTCTGTATCTGTCTCTCTCTCTCTTTCTGTATCTGTCTCTCTCTCTCTTTCTGTATCAGTCTCTCTCTCTTTCTGTATCCGTCTCTCTCTTTCTGTATCTCTCTCTTTCGGTATCTGTGTCTCTCTCTTTCTGTATCTGTCTCTCTCTAATTCTGTATCTTTTTGTCTCTGTATCTGTCTCTCTCTCTCTCTTTCTGTATCTCTCTCTCCCTTTCTGTATCTGTCTCTCTCTTTCTGTATCTGTCTCTCTCTCTTTCTGTCTCTGTCTCTCTCTCTCTTTCTGTATCTGTCTCTCTCTCTTTCTGTATCTGTCTCTCTCTCTTTCTGTGTCTGTCCCTCGCTCTCTTTCTGTATCTGTCGCTCTCTCTCTCTTTCTGTATCTGTCTCTCTCTCTATTTCTGTATCTGTCTCTCTCTCTCTTTCTGTATCTGTGTCTCTCTCTCTTTCTGTATCTGTCTCTCTCTCTATTTCTGTATCTGTCTCTCTCTCTCTTTCTGTATCAGTCTCTCTCTCTTTCTGTATCCGTCACTCTCTTTCTGTATCTCTCTCTTTCTGTATCTGTGTCTCTCTCTCTTTCTGTATCTGTCTCTCACTTTCTGTATCTGTCTCTCTCTATTTCTGTATCTTTTTGTCTCTGTATCTGTCTCTCTCTCTCTCTTTCTGTATCTCTCTCTCCCTTTCTGTATCTGTCTCTCTCTCTTTCTGTATCTGTCTCTCTCTCTTTCTGTATCTGTCCCTCGCTCTCTTTCTGTATCTGTCTCTCTCTCTCTTTCTGTATCTGCCTCTCTCTCTTTCTATAAATGTCTCTCTCTGTATCTGTCTCTCTCTCTCTCTTTCTGTATCTCTCTCTCCCTTTCTGAATCTATCTCCCACTCATTCTGTGTCTGTCTCTCTCTCTTTCTGTATCTGTTTCTCTCTCTTTCTGTATCTGTCTCTCTCTTTCTGTATCTGTCTCTGTCTTTCTGTATCTCTCTCTCTCTCTCTTTCTGTATCTGTCTCTCTCTCTTTCTGTATCTGTCTCTCTCTCTCTTTCTGTATCTGTCTCTCTCTCTGTATCTGTCTCTCTCTCTCTTTCTGTATCTGTCTCTCCCTCTTTCTGTATCTGTCTCTCTCTCTTTCTGTATCTGTGTCTCTCTCTTTCTGTATCTGTGTCTCTCTCTTTCTGTATCTGTCTCTCTCTCTCTTTCTGTATCTGTCTCTCTCTCTTTCTGTATCTGTGTCTCTCTCTTTCTGTATCTGTCTCTCTCTCTTTCAGTATCTGTCTCTCTCTCTTTCTGTATCTATCGCTCTCTCTTTCTGTATCTGTGTCTCTCTCTTTCTGTATCTGTCTCTCTCTCTTTCTGTATCTGTGTCTCTCTTTCTGTATCTGCCTCTCTCTTTCTGTCTCTGTCTCTCTCTCTTTCTGTATCTGTCTCTCTCTCTTTCTGTATCTGTGTCTCTCTTTCTGTATCTGCCTCTCTCTTTCTGTCTCTGTCTCTCTCTCTATCTGTATCTCTCTCTCTCTCTTTCTGTATCTGTGTCTCTCTTTCTTTCTGTATCTGTCTCGCTCTCTTTCTGTATCTCTCTCTCTCTTTCTGTATCTGTGTCTCTCTCTCTCTTTCTGTATCTGTGTCTCTCTCTCTTTCTGTATCTGTGTCTCTCTCTCTTTCTGTATCTGTCTCTCTCTCTCTTTCTGTATCTGTCTCTCTCTCTCTTTCTGTATCTGTCTCTCTCTCTCTTTCTGTATCCGTCTCTCTCTTTCTGTATCTCTCTCTTTCTGTATCTGTGTCTCTCTCTTTCTGTATCTGTCTCTCTCTATTTCTGTGTCTTTTTGTCTCTGTATCTGTCTCTCTCTCTCTCTTTTTGTATCTCTCTCTCCCTTTCTGTATCTGTCTCTCTCTCTTTCTGTCTCTGTCTCTCTCTCTCTTTCTGTATCTGTCTCTCTCTCTTTCTGTATCTGTCTCTCTCTCTTTCTGTGTCTGTCCCTCGCTCTATTTCTGTATCTGTCGCTCTCTCTCTCTTTCTGTATCTGTCTCTCTCTCTCTTTCTGTATCTGTCTCTCTCTCTGTATCTGTCTCTCTCTCTCTTTCTGTATCTGTCTCTCCCTCTTTCTGTATCTGTCTCTCTCTCTTTCTGTATCTGTGTCTCTCTCTTTCTGTATCTGTGTCTCCCTTTCTTTCTGTATCTGTCTCGCTCTCTCTTTCTGTATCTGTCTCTCTCTCTTTCTGTATCTGTGTCTCTCTCTTTCTGTATCTGTCTCTCTCTCTTTCTGTATCTGTCTCTCTCTCTCTTTCTGTATCTATCTCTCTCTCTTTCTGTATCTGTGTCTCTCTCTTTCTGTATCTGTCTCTCTCTCTTTCTGTATCTGTGTCTCTCTTTCTGCATCTGCCTCTCTCTTTCTGTCTCTGTCTCTCTCTCTTTCTGTATCTGTCTCTCTCTCTCTTTCTGTATCTGTGTCTCTCTTTCTGTATCTGCCTCTCTCTTTCTGTCTCTGTCTCTCTCTCTTTCTGTATCTCTCTCTCTCTCTTTCTGTATCTGTGTCTCTCTTTCTTTCTGTATCTGTCTCGCTCTCTTTCTGTATCTCTGTCTCTCTCTTTCTGTATCTGTGTCTCTCTCTCTTTCTGTATCTGTGTCTCTCTCTCTTTCTGTATCTGTCTCTCTCTCTCTTTCTGTATCTGTCTCTCTCTCTCTTTCTGTATCTGTCTCTCTCTCTCTTTCTGTATCCGTCTCTCTCTTTCTGTATCTCCCTCTTTCTGTATCTGTGTCTCTCTCTTTCTGTATCTGTCTCTCTCTATTTCTGTATCTTTTTGTCTCTGTATCTGTCTCTCTCTCTCTCTTTCTGTATCTCTCTCTCCCTTTCTGTATCTGTCTCTCTCTCTTTCTGTCTCTGTCTCTCTCTCTCTTTCTGTATCTGTCTCTCTCTCTTTCTGTATCTGTCTCTCTCTCTTTCTGCGTCTGTCCCTCGCTCTCCTTCTGTATCTGTCGCTCTCTCTCTCTTTCTGTATCTGTCTCTCTCTCTCTTTCTGTATCTGTCTCTCTCTCTCTTTCTGTATCTGTCTCTGTCTCTCTTTCTGTATCTGTCTCTCTCTCTCTTTCTGTATCTGTCTCTCTCTCTCTATCTGTATCAGTCTCTCTCTCTTTCTGTATCCGTCTCTCTCTTTCTGTATCTCTCTCTTTCTGTATCTGTGTCTCTCTCTCTTTCTGTATCTGTCTCTCACTTTCTGTATCTGTCTCTCTCTATTTCTGTATCTTTTTGTCTCTGTATCTGTCTCTCTCTCTCTCTTTCTGTCTCTCTCTCTTTCTGTATCTGTCCCTCGCTCTCTTTCTGTATCTGTCTCTCTCTCTCTTTCTGTATCTGTCTCTCTCTCTTTCTATAAATGTCTCTCTCTGTATCTGCCTCTCTCTCTCTCTTTCTGTATCTCTCTCTCCCTTTCTGAATCTATCTCCCACTCATTCTGTGTCTGTCTCTCTCTCTTTCTGTATCTGTTTCTCTCTCTTTATATATCTGTCTCTCTCTTTCTGTATCTGTCTCTCTCTTTCTGTATCTCTCTCTCTCTCTCTTTCTGTATCTGTCTCTCTCTCTGTATCTGTCTCTCTCTCTCTTTCTGTATCTGTCTCTCCCTCTTTCTGTATCTGTCTCTCTCTCTTTATGTATCTGTGTCTCTCTCTTTCTGTATCTGTCTCTCTCTCTTTCTGAATCTGTCTCTCTCTCTCTTTCTGTATCTGTCTCTCTCTCTCTTTCTGTATCTGTGTCTCTCTCTTTCTGTATCTGTCTCTCTCTCTTTCTGTATCTGTCTCTCTCTCTTTCTGTATCTATCTCGCTCTCTTTCTGTATCTGTCTCTCTCTCTTTCTGTATCTGTCTCTCTCTCTTTCTGTATCTGTGTCTCTCTTTCTGTATCTGCCTCTCTCTTTCTGTCTCTGTCTCTCTCTCTTTCTGTATCTGTCTCTCTCTCTTTCTGTATCTGTGTCTCTCTTTCTGTATCTGCCTCTCTCTTTCTGTCTCTGCCTCTCTCTCTTTCTGTATCTCTCTCTCTCTCTTTCTGTATCTGTGTCTCCCTTTCTTTCTGTATCTGTCTCGCTCTCTTTCTGTATCTCTCTCTCTCTCTTTCTGTATCTGTGTCTCTCTCTCTCTTTCTGTATCTGTGTCTCTCTCTCTTTCTGTATCTGTGTCTCTCTCTCTTTCTGTATCTGTCTCTCTCTCTCTTTCTGTATCTGTCTCTCTCTCTCTTTCTGTATCTGTCTCTCTCTCTCTTTCTGTATCAGTCTCTCTCTCTTTCTGTATCCGTCTCTCTCTTTCTGTATCTCTCTCTTTCTGTATCTGTGTCTCTCTCTCTTTCTGTATCTGTCTCTCTCTCTTTCTGTATCTGTCTCTCTCTATTTCTGTATCTTTTTGTCTCTGTATCTGTCTCTCTCTCTCTCTTTCTGTGTAATTCTCTCCCTTTCTGTATCTGTCTCTCTCTCTTTCTGTATCTGTCTCTCTCTCTTTCTGTATCTGTCCCTTGCTCTCTTTCTGTATCTGTCTCTCTCTCTCTTTCTGTATCTGTCTCTCTCTCTTTCTATAAATGTCTCTCTCTGTATCTGTCTCTCTCTCTCTATTTCTGTATCTCTCTCTCCCTTTCTGAATCGATCTCCCACTCATTCTGTATCTGTCTCTCTCTCTTTCTGTATCTGTCCCTTGCTCTCTTTCTGTATCTGTCTCTCTCTCTCTTTCTGTATCTGTCTCTCTCTTTCTGTATCTGTCTCTCTCTCTTTCTGTATCTGTCTCTCTCTCTCTTTCTGTATCTGTCTCTCTCTCTTTCTGTATCTGTCTCTCTCTCTCTTTCTGTATCTGTCTCTCCCTCTTTCTGTATCTGTCTCTCTCTCTTTCTGTATCTGTGTCTCTCTCTTTCTGTATCTGTCTCTCTCTCTTTCTGTATCTGTCTCTCTCTCTCTTTCTGTATCTGTCTTTCTCTCTTTCTGTATCTGTGTCTCTCTCTTTCTGTATCTGTCTCTCTCTCTTTCTGTATCTGTCTCTCACTCTCTTTCTGTATCTATCTCTCTCTCTTTCTGTATCTGTGTCTCTCTCTTTCTGTATCTGTCTCTCTCTCTCTTTCTGTATCTGTCTCTCTCTCTTTCTATAAATGTCTCTCTCTGTATCTGTCTCTCTCTCTCTCTTTCTGTGTAATTCTCTCCCTTTCTGTATCTGTCTCTCTCTCTTTCTGTATCTGTCTCTCTCTCTTTCTGTATCTGTCCCTTGCTCTCTTTCTGTATCTGTCTCTCTCTCTCTTTCTGTATCTGTCTCTCTCTTTCTGTATCTGTCTCTCTCTCTTTCTGTATCTCTCTCTCTCTCTTTCTGTATCTGTCTCTCTCTCTTTCTGTATCTGTCTCTCTCTCTCTTTCTGTATCTGTCTCTCTCTCTTTCTGTATCTGTCTCTCTCTCTCTTTCTGTATCTGTCTCTCCCTCTTTCTGTATCTGTCTCTCTCTCTTTCTGTATCTGTGTCTCTCTCTTTCTGTATCTGTCTCTCTCTCTTTCTGTATCTGTCTCTCTCTCTCTTTCTGTATCTGTCTTTCTCTCTTTCTGTATCTGTGTCTCTCTCTTTCTGTATCTGTCTCTCTCTCTTTCTGTATCTGTCTCTCACTCTCTTTCTGTATCTATCTCTCTCTCTTTCTGTATCTGTGTCTCTCTCTCTTTCTGTATCTGTCTCTCTCTCTCTTTCTGTATCTGTCTCTCTCTCTCTTTCTGTATCTGTCTCTCTCTCTCTTTCTGTATCAGTCTCTCTCTCTTTCTGTATCCGTCTCTCTCTTTCTGTATCTCTCTCTTTCTGTATCTGTGTCTCTCTCTCTTTCTGTATCTGTCTCTCTCTCTTTCTGTATCTGTCTCTCTCTATTTCTGTATCTTTTTGTCTCTGTATCTGTCTCTCTCTCTCTTTCTGTATCTGTCTCTCTCTCTTTCTGTATCTGTCTCTCCCTCTTTCTGTATCTGTCTCTCTCTCTTTCTGTATCTGTGTCTCTCTCTTTCTGTATCTGTCTCTCTCTCTTTCTGTATCTGTCTCTCTCTCTCTTTCTGTATCTGTCTTTCTCTCTTTCTGTATCTGTGTCTCTCTCTTTCTGTATCTGTCTCTCTCTCTTTCTGTATCTGTCTCTCACTCTCTTTCTGTATCTATCTCTCTCTCTTTCTGTATCTGTGTCTCTCTCTTTCTGTATCTGTCTCTCTCTCTTTCTGTATCTGTGTCTCTCTTTCTGTATCTGCCTCTCTCTTTCTGTCTCTGTCTCTCTCTCTTTCTGTGTCTCTCTCTCTCTCTATATCTCTCTCTCTCTCTTTCTGTATCTGTGTCTCTCTTTCTTTCTGTATCAGTCTCGCTCTCTTTCTGTATCGCTCTCTTTCTCTATCTCTCTCTCTCTCTCTTTCTGTATCTGTGTCTCTCTCTCTCTTTCTGTATCTGTGTCTCTCTCTCTTTCTGTATCTGTGTCTCTCTCTCTTTCTGTATCTCTCTCTCTCTTTCTGTATCTGTCTCTCTCATTTTCTGTATCTCTCTCTCTCTTTCTGTATCTCTCTCTCTTTCTGTATCTGTCCCTCTCACTGTATCAGTGTCTCTCTCTCTTTCTGTATCTGTCTCTCTCTCTCTTTCTGTATCTGTCTCTCTCTATCTCTTTCTGTATCTGTCTCTCTCTCTTTCTGTATCTGTCTCTCTCTCTTTCTGTGTCTGTCTCTCTCTCTGTTTCTGTATCTGTCTCTCTCTCTTTCTGTATCAGTCTATCTGACTCTCTTTCTGTATGTGTCTCTCTCTCTTTCTGTATCTGTCTCTCTCTCTTTCTGCATCTATCTCTCTCTCTCTTTCTGTATCTGTCTATCTCTTTCTTTCTGTATCTCTCTCTTTCTGTATCTGTCTCTCTCTCTTTCTGTATCTGTCTCTCTCTCTTTCTGTATCTGTCTCTCTCTCAATCTGTATCTGTCTCTCTCTTTCTTTCTGTATCTGTGTCTCACTTTCTGTATCTGTCTCTTTCTTTCTGTATCTGTCTCTCTCTCTCTTTCAGTATCTCTCTCTCTCTCTGTATTTGTCTCTCTCTCTTTCTGTATCTGTGTCTCTCTCTTTCTGTATCTGTCCTGTTTCTGTATCTTTCTTCTGTGGTTGTCTCTCCTCGTCTTCTCAGTATCTGTCTCTCTCCCTTTCTGTATCTGTCTCTCTCTCTTTCTGTCTCTGTCTCTCTCTCTCTTTCTGTATCTGTCTCTCTCTCTTTCTGTATCTGTCTCTCTCTCTTTCTGTGTCTGTCCCTCGCTCTATTTCTGTATCTGTCGCTCTCTCTCTCTTTCTGTATCTGTCTCTCTCTCTCTTTCTGTATCTGTCTCTCTCTCTGTATCTGTCTCTCTCTCTCTTTCTGTATCTGTCTCTCCCTCTTTCTGTATCTGTCTCTCTCTCTTTCTGTATCTGTGTCTCTCTCTTTCTGTATCTGTCTCTCTCTCTTTCTGTATCTGTCTCTCTCTCTCTTTCTGTATCTGTCTCTCTCTCTTTCTGTATCTGTGTCTCTCTCTTTCTGTATCTGTCTCTCTCTCTTTCTGTATCTGTCTCTCTCTCTCTTTCTGTATCTATCTCTCTCTCTTTCTGTCTCTGTCTCTCTCTCTTTCTGTATCTGTCTCTCTCTCTTTCTGTATCTGTGTCTCTCTTTCTGTATCTGCCTCTCTCTTTCTGTCTCTGTCTCTCTCTCTTTCTGTATCTCTCTCTCTCTCTTTCTGTATCTGTGTCTCTCTTTCTTTCTGTATCTGTCTCGCTCTCTTTCTGTATCTGTCTCTCTCTTTCTGTATCTGTGTCTCTCTCTCTTTCTGTATCTGTGTCTCTCTCTCTTTCTGTATCTGTCTCTCTCTCTCTTTCTGTATCTGTCTCTCTCTCTCTTTCTGTATCTGTCTCTCTCTCTCTTTCTGTATCCGTCTCTCTCTTTCTGTATCTCCCTCTTTCTGTATCTGTGTCTCTCTCTTTCTGTATCTGTCTCTCTCTCTTTCTGTCTCTGTATCTCTCTCTCTTTCTGTATCTGTCTCTCTCTCTTTCTGTATCTGTCTCTCTCTCTTTCTGTGTCTGTCCCTCGCTCTCTTTCTGTATCTGTCGCACTCTCTCTCTTTCTGTATCTGTCTCTCTCTCTCTTTCTGTATCTGTCTCTCTCTCTCTTTCTGTATCTGTCTCTGTCTCTCTTTCTGTATCTGTCTCTCTCTCTCTTTCTGTATCTGTCTCTCTCTCTCTATCTGTATCAGTCTCTCTCTCTTTCTGTATCCGTCTCTCTCTTTCTGTATCTGTCTCTCTCTATTTCTGTATCTTTTTGTCTCTGTATCTGTCTCTCTCTCTCTCTTTCTGTATCTCTCTCTCCCTTTCTGTATCTGTCTCTCTCTCTTTCTGTATCTGTCTCTCTCTCTTTCTGTATCTGTCCCTCGCTCTCTTTCTGTATCTGTCTCTCTCTCTCTTTCTGTATCTGTCTCTCTCTCTTTCTATAAATGTCTCTCTCTGTATCTGCCTCTCTCTCTCTTTCTGTATCTCTCTCTGCCTTTCTGAATCTATCTCCCACTCATTCTGTGTCTGTCTCTCTCTCTTTCTGTATCTGTTTCTCTCTCTTTATGTATCTGTCTCTCTCTTTCTGTATCTGTCTCTCTCTTTCTGTATCTCTCTCTCTCTCTCTTTCTGTATCTGTCTCTCTCTCTGTATCTGTCTCTCTCTCTCTTTCTGTATCTGTCTCTCCCTCTTTCTGTATCTGTCTCTCTCTCTTTCTGTATCTGTGTCTCTCTCTTTCTGTATCTGTCTCTCTCTCTTTCTGTATCTGTCTCTCTCTCTATTTCTGTATCTGTCTCTCTCTCTCTTTCTGTATCTGTGTCTCTCTCTTTCTGTATCTGTCTCTCTCTCTTTCTGTATCTGTCTCTCTCTCTCTTTCTGTATCTATCTCGCTCTCTTTCTGTATCTGTCTCTCTCTCTTTCTGTATCTGTCTCTCTCTCTTTCTGTATCTGTGTCTCTCTTTCTGTATCTGCCTCTCTCTTTCTGTCTCTGTCTCTCTCTCTTTCTGTATCTGTCTCTCTCTCTTTCTGTATCTGTGTCTCTCTTTCTGTATCTGCCTCTCTCTTTCTGTCTCTGCCTCTCTCTCTTTCTGTATCTCTCTCTCTCTCTTTCTGTATCTGTGTCTCCCTTTCTTTCTGTATCTGTCTCGCTCTCTTTCTGTATCTCTCTCTCTCTCTTTCTGTATCTGTGTCTCTCTCTCTCTTTCTGTATCTGTGTCTCTCTCTCTTTCTGTATCTGTGTCTCTCTCTCTTTCTGTATCTGTCTCTCTCTCTCTTTCTGTATCTGTCTCTCTCTCTCTTTCTGTATCTGTCTCTCTCTCTCTTTCTGTATCAGTCTCTCTCTCTTTCTGTATCCGTCTCTCTCTTTCTGTATCTCTCTCTTTCTGTATCTGTGTCTCTCTCTCTTTCTGTATCTGTCTCTCTCTCTTTCTGTATCTGTCTCTCTCTATTTCTGTATCTTTTTGTCTCTGTATCTGTCTCTCTCTCTCTCTTTCTGTGTAATTCTCTCCCTTTCTGTATCTGTCTCTCTCTCTTTCTGTATCTGTCTCTCTCTCTTTCTGTATCTGTCCCTTGCTCTCTTTCTGTATCTGTCTCTCTCTCTTTCTGTATCTGTCTCTCTCTCTTTCTATAAATGTCTCTCTCTGTATCTGTCTCTCTCTCTCTATTTCTGTATCTCTCTCTCCCTTTCTGAATCTATCTCCCACTCATTCTGTATCTGTCTCTCTCTCTTTCTGTATCTGTCCCTTGCTCTCTTTCTGTATCTGTCTCTCTCTCTCTTTCTGTATCTCTCTCTCTCTTTCTGTATCTGTCTCTCTCTCTTTCTGTATCTCTCTCTCTCTCTTTCTGTATCTGTCTCTCTCTCTTTCTGTATCTGTCTCTCTCTCTCTCTTTCTGTATCTGTCTCTCTCTCTTTCTGTATCTGTCTCTCTCTCTCTTTCTGTATCTGTCTCTCCCTCTTTCTGTATCTGTCTCTCTCTCTTTCTGTATCTGTGTCTCTCTCTTTCTGTATCTGTCTCTCTCTCTTTCTGTATCTGTCTCTCTCTCTCTTTCTGTATCTGTCTTTCTCTCTTTCTGTATCTGTGTCTCTCTCTTTCTGTATCTGTCTCTCTCTCTTTCTGTATCTGTCTCTCACTCTCTTTCTGTATCTATCTCTCTCTCTTTCTGTATCTGTGTCTCTCTCTTTCTGTATCTGTCTCTCTCTCTCTTTCTGTATCTGTCTCTCTCTCTTTCTATAAATGTCTCTCTCTGTATCTGTCTCTCTCTCTCTCTTTCTGTGTAATTCTCTCCCTTTCTGTATCTGTCTCTCTCTCTTTCTGTATCTGTCTCTCTCTCTTTCTGTATCTGTCCCTTGCTCTCTTTCTGTATCTGTCTCTCTCTCTCTTTCTGTATCTGTCTCTCTCTTTCTGTATCTGTCTCTCTCTCTTTCTGTATCTCTCTCTCTCTCTTTCTGTATCTGTCTCTCTCTCTTTCTGTATCTGTCTCTCTCTCTCTTTCTGTATCTGTCTCTCTCTCTTTCTGTATCTGTCTCTCTCTCTCTTTCTGTATCTGTCTCTCCCTCTTTCTGTATCTGTCTCTCTCTCTTTCTGTATCTGTGTCTCTCTCTTTCTGTATCTGTCTCTCTCTCTTTCTGTATCTGTCTCTCTCTCTCTTTCTGTATCTGTCTTTCTCTCTTTCTGTATCTGTGTCTCTCTCTTTCTGTATCTGTCTCTCTCTCTTTCTGTATCTGTCTCTCACTCGCTTTCTGTATCTATCTCTCTCTCTTTCTGTATCTGTGTCTCTCTCTCTTTCTGTATCTGTCTCTCTCTCTCTTTCTGTATCTGTCTCGCTCTCTCTTTCTGTATCAGTCTCTCTCTCTTTCTGTATCCGTCTCTCTCTTTCTGTATCTCTCTCTTTCTGTATCTGTGTCTCTCTCTCTTTCTGTATCTGTCTCTCTCTCTTTCTGTATCTGTCTCTCTCTATTTCTGTATCTTTTTGTCTCTGTATCTGTCTCTCTCTCTCTCTTTCTGTGTAATTCTCTCCCTTTCTGTATCTGTCTCTCTCTCTTTCTGTATCTGTCTCTCTCTCTTTCTGTATCTGTCCCTTGCTCTCTTTCTGTATCTGTCTCTCTCTCTCTTTCTGTATCTGTCTCTCTCTCTTTCTATAAATGTCTCTCTCTGTATCTGTCTCTCTCTCTCTATTTCTGTATCTCTCTCTCCCTTTCTGAATCTATCTCCCACTCATTCTGTATCTGTCTCTCTCTCTTTCTGTATCTGTCCCTTGCTCTCTTTCTGTATCTGTCTCTCTCTCTCTTTCTGTATCTGTCTCTCTCTTTCTGTATCTGTCTCTCTCTCTTTCTGTATCTCTCTCTCTCTATTTCTGTATCTGTCTCTCTCTCTTTCTGTATCTGTGTCTCTCTCTTTCTGTATCTGTCTCTCTCTTTCTGTATCTGTCTCTCTCTCTCTTTCTGTATCTGTCTTTCTCTCTTTCTGTATCTGTGTCTCTCTCTTTCTGTATCTGTCTCTCTCTCTTTCTGTATCTGTCTCTCACTCTCTTTCTGTATCTGTCTCTCTCTCTTTCTATAAATGTCTCTCTCTGTATCTGTCTCTCTCTCTCTCTTTCTGTGTAATTCTCTCCCTTTCTGTATCTGTCTCTCTCTCTTTCTGTATCTGTCTCTCTCTCTTTCTGTATCTGTCCCTTGCTCTCTTTCTGTATCTGTCTCTCTCTCTCTTTCTGTATCTGTGTCTCTCTTTCTTTCTGTATCAGTCTCGCTCTCTTTCTGTATCGCTCTCTTTCTCTATCTCTCTCTCTCTCTCTTTCTGTATCTGTGTCTCTCTCTCTCTTTCTGTATCTGTGTCTCTCTCTCTTTCTGTATCTGTGTCTCTCTCTCTTTCTGTATCTCTCTCTCTCTTTCTGTATCTGTCTCTCTCATTTTCTGTATCTCTCTCTCTCTTTCTGTATCTCTCTCTCTTTCTGTATCTGTCCCTCTCTCTGTATCAGTGTCTCTCTCTCTTTCTGTATCTGTCTCTCTCTCTCTTTCTGTATCTGTCTCTCTCTATCTCTTTCTGTATCTGTCTCTCTCTCTTTCTGTATCTGTCTCTCTCTCTTTCTGTGTCTGTCTCTCTCTCTGTTTCTGTATCAGTCTATCTGACTCTCTTTCTGTATGTGTCTCTCTCTCTTTCTGTATCTGTCTCTCTCTCTTTCTGCATCTATCTCTCTCTCTCTTTCTGTATCTGTCTATCTCTTTCTTTCTGTATCTCTCTCTTTCTGTATCTGTCTCTCTCTCTTTCTGTATCTGTCTCTCTCTCTTTCTGTATCTGTCTCTCTCTCTTTCTGTATCTGTCTCTCTCTTTCTTTCTGTATCTGTGTCTCACTTTCTGTATCTGTCTCTTTCTTTCTGTATCTGTCTCTCTCTCTCTTTCAGTATCTCTCTCTCTCTCTGTATTTGTCTCTCTCTCTTTCTGTATCTGTGTCTCTCTCTTTCTGTATCTGTCTCTCTCTCTCTGTATCTGTATCACTCTTTCTTTCTGTATCTGTGTGTCTCTCTCTTTCTGTATCTGTGTCTCTCTCTTTCTGTATCTGTTTCTCTCTCTTTCTGTATCTGTCTCTCTCTCTTTCTGTATCTGTCTCTCTCTCTTTCTGTATCTGTCTCTCTCTCTCTGTATCTGTATCACTCTTTCTTTCTGTATCTGTGTGTCTCTCTCTTTCTGTATCTGTGTCTCTCTCTTTCTGTCTCTGTCTCTCTCTCTCTTTCTGTATCTGTCTCTCTCTCTTTCTGTATCTGTCTCTCACTCTTTCTGCATCTGTCTCTCTCTTTCTGTCTCTGTCTCTCTCTCTTTCTGTATCTGTCTCTCTCTCTCTTTCTGTATCTGTCTCTCTCTCTTTCTGTATCTGTCCCTTGCTCTCTTTCTGTATCTGTCTCTCTCTCTCTTTCTGTATCTGTGTCTCTCTTTCTTTCTGTATCAGTCTCGCTCTCTTTCTGTATCGCTCTCTTTCTCTATCTCTCTCTCTCTCTCTTTCTGTATCTGTGTCTCTCTCTCTCTTTCTGTATCTGTGTCTCTCTCTCTTTCTGTATCTGTGTCTCTCTCTCTTTCTGTATCTCTCTCTCTCTTTCTGTATCTGTCTCTCTCATTTTCTGTATCTCTCTCTCTCTTTCTGTATCTCTCTCTCTTTCTGTATCTGTCCCTCTCTCTGTATCAGTGTCTCTCTCTCTTTCTGTATCTGTCTCTCTCTCTCTTTCTGTATCTGTCTCTCTCTATCTCTTTCTGTATCTGTCTCTCTCTCTTTCTGTATCTGTCTCTCTCTCTTTCTGTGTCTGTCTCTCTCTCTGTTTCTGTATCAGTCTATCTGACTCTCTTTCTGTATGTGTCTCTCTCTCTTTCTGTATCTGTCTCTCTCTCTTTCTGCATCTATCTCTCTCTCTCTTTCTGTATCTGTCTATCTCTTTCTTTCTGTATCTCTCTCTTTCTGTATCTGTCTCTCTCTCTTTCTGTATCTGTCTCTCTCTCTTTCTGTATCTGTCTCTCTCTCTTTCTGTATCTGTCTCTCTCTTTCTTTCTGTATCTGTGTCTCACTTTCTGTATCTGTCTCTTTCTTTCTGTATCTGTCTCTCTCTCTCTTTCAGTATCTCTCTCTCTCTCTGTCTTTGTCTCTCTCTCTTTCTGTATCTGTGTCTCTCTCTTTCTGTATCTGTCTCTCTCTCTCTGTATCTGTATCACTCTTTCTTTCTGTATCTGTGTGTCTCTCTCTTTCTGTATCTGTGTCTCTCTCTTTCTGTATCTGTCTCTCTCTCTTTCTGTATCTGTCTCTCTCTCTTTCTGTATCTGTCTCTCTCTCTTTCTGTATCTGTCTCTCTCTCTTTCTGTATCTGTCTCTCTCTCTCTGTATCTGTATCACTCTTTCTTTCTGTATCTGTGTGTCTCTCTCTTTCTGTATCTGTGTCTCTCTCTTTCTGTCTCTGTCTCTCTCTCTCTTTCTGTATCTGTCTCTCTCTCTTTCTGTATCTGTCTCTCACTCTTTCTGCATCTGTCTCTCTCTTTCTGTCTCTGTCTCTCTCTCTTTCTGTATCTGTCTCTCTCTCTCTTTCTGTATCTGTCTCTCTCTTTCTGTCTCTGTCTCTCTCTCTTTCTGTATCTGTCTCTCGCTCTCTTTCTGTATCTGTCTCTCTCTTTCTGTATCTGTGTCTCTCTCTCTGTACCTGTCTCTCTCTCTCTTTCTGTATCTGTCTCTCTCTTTCTTTCCGTATCTCTCTCTCTCTCTTTCTGTATCTGACTCTCTCTTTCTGTATCTCTCACTCTCTTTCTGTATCTGTCTCTCTCTCTTTCTGTATCTGTCTTTCTCTTTCTGTATCTGTCTCTCTCTCTTTCTGTATCTCTCTCTCTCTCTTTCTGTTTCTGACTCTCTCTTTCTGTATCTCTCCCTCTCTTTCTGTATCTGTCTCTCTCTCTTTCTGTATCTCTCCCTCTCTTTCTGTATCTGTGTCTCTCTCTCTTTCTGTATCTGTCTCTCTGTTTCTGTATCTGTCTCTCTCTTTCTGTATCTGTGTCTCTCTCTTTCTGTATCTGTCTCTCTCTGTATCTCTCTCTCTCTTTCTGTATCTGTCTCTCTCTTTCTTTCTGTATCTGACTCTCTCTCTCTTTCTGTATCTGGCTCTCTCTCTCTTTCTGTATATGTCTCTCTCTCTCTTTCTGTATCCGTCTCTCTCTTTCTGTATCTGTCTCTCTCATTCTTTCTGTATCTGTCTCTCTCTCTTTCTGTATCTGTCTCTCTCTCTTTCTGTATATGTCTCTCTCTTTCTTTCCGTATCTCGCTCTCTCTCTCTTTCTGTATCTGTCTCTCTTTCTGTATCTGTCTCTCTCTCTCTTTCTGTATCTGTGTCTCTCTCTTTCTGTATCTGTGTCTGTCTCTCTTTCTGTATCTGTCTCGCTCTCTTTCTGTATCTCTCTCTCTCTCTTTCTGTATCTGTCTCTCTCTCTTTCTGTATCTGTGTCTCTCTCTCTCTTTCTGTATCTGTCTCTCTCTCTTTCGCTATCTGTATCTCTCTCTCTCTTTCTGTATCTGTGTCTCTCTCTCTTTCTGTATCTGACTCTCTCGCTTTCTGTATCTGTCTCACTCTTTCTTTCTGTATCTGTGTCCCTCTTTCTGTATCTCTCTCTCTCTTTCTGTATCTGTCTCTCTCTCTTTCTGTATCTAACGCTCTCTCTCTGTATCTGTATCACTCTTTCTTTCTGTATCTGTGTGTCTCTCTCTTTCTGTATCTGTCTCTCTCTTTCTTTCTGAATCTCTCTCTCTCTTTCTGCATCTCTCTCTCTCTTTCTGTATAATTCCTGTATCTGTCTCTCTCTCTCTTTCTGTCTCTCTTTCTCTATCTCTCTCTTTCTCCCTCTCTCTTTCTGTCTCTCTCTCTCTCTCTCTTTCTATATGTCTCTCTCTCTTTCTGTCTCTCTCTATTTCTGTATATCTCTCTCTTTCTGTATCTCTATCTTTCCGTCTCTCTCTCTTTCTGTATCTCTCTCTCTTTCTGTATCTCTCTCTTTCTGCATCTGTCTCTCTCTCTTTCTGTATCTGTCTCTCTCTCTTTCTGTATCCGTCTCTCTCTCTTTCTGTATCTGTGTCTCTCTCTCTTTCTGTATCTGTCTCTCACTCTTTCTGTATCTGTGTCTGTCTCTCTTTCTGTATCTGTCTCTCTCTTTCTGTATCTGTCTCTCTCTCTCTTTCTGTATCTGTCTCTCTATCTCTGTATCTGTCTCTCTCTCTTTCTGTATCTGTGTCTGTCTCTCTTTCTGTATCTTTCTCTCTCTCTTTCTCTATCTCTCCTTCTGTCTCTCTCTCTTTCTGTATCTCTCTCTCTCTTTCTGTTTCTCTCTCTTTCTGTATCTTTCTCTCTCTCTCTTTATTTATCTATCTCTCTCTCTCTCTTTCTGTCTCTCTCTCTTTCTGTATCTGTTTCACTTTCTTTCTGTATCTGTCTCTTTCTCTTTCTGTATCTTTCTCTCTTTCTGTCTCTCTCTTTCTGTATCTCTCTCTCTCTTTCTGTCTCTCTCTCTTTCTGTATCTCTCTCTCTTTCTGTCTCTCTCTTTCTGTATCTGTCTCTCTCTTTCTGTATGTCTCTCTCTCTCTTTGTGTTTCTCCCTCTTTCTGTATCTCCCTCTCTTTCTGTATCTGTCTCTCTCTCTTTCTGTATCTGTCTCTCTCTCTGTCTCTCTCATTCTGTATCTGTCTCTCTCTCTTTCTGTCTCTCTATGTATCTCTCTCTCTCTTTCTGGATCTGTCTCTCTCTTTCTGTATCTGTCTCTCTCTCGTTCTGTATCTGTCTCTCTCTTTCTGTATCTCTCTTTCTGTATCTCTCTCTCTTTCTGTATCTCTCTTTCTGCATCAGTCTCTCTCTCTCTTTCTGCATCTCTCTCTTTCTGTATAATTCCTGTATCTGTCTCTCTCTCTCTTTCTGTCTCTCTTTCTCTATCTCTCTCTTTCTCACTCTCTATTTCTGTCTCTCTCTCTCTCTCTCTTTCTGTATCTGTCTCTCTCTTTTTCTGTATCCGTCTCTCTCTCTTTTTGTATCTCTCCTTCTGTCTCTCTCTCTTTCTGTATCTCTCTTTCTGTATCTGTCTCTCTCTCTTTCTGTATCTGTCTTTCTCTTTCTGTATCTGTCTCTCTCTTTCTTTCCGTATCTCTCTCTCTCTCTTTCTGTTTCTGACTCTCTCTTTCTGTATCTCTCCCTCTCTTTCTGTATCTGTCTCTCTCTCTTTCTGTATCTCTCCCTCTCTTTCTGTATCTGTGTCTCTCTCTCTTTCTGTATCTGTCTCTCTCTTTCTGTATCTGTCTCTCTCTTTCTGTATCTGTGTCTCTCTCTTTCTGTATCTGTCTCTCTCTGTATCTCTCTCTCTCTTTCTGTATCTGTCTCTCTCTTTCTTTCTGTATCTGACTCTCTCTCTCTTTCTGTATCTGGCTCTCTCTCTCTTTCTGTATATGTCTCTCTCTCTCTTTCTGTATCCGTCTCTCTCTTTCTGTATCTGTCTCTCTCATTCTTTCTGTATCTGTCTCTCTCTCTTTCTGTATCTGTCTCTCTCTCTTTCTGTATATGTCTCTCTCTTTCTTTCCGTATCTCGCTCTCTCTCTCTTTCTGTATCTGTCTCTCTTTCTGTATCTGTCTCTCTCTCTCTTTCTGTATCTGGCTCTCTCTCTCTTTCTGTATATGTCTCTCTCTCTCTTTCTGTATCCGTCTCTCTCTTTCTGTATCTGTCTCTCTCATTCTTTCTGTATCTGTCTCTCTCTCTTTCTGTATCTGTCTCTCTCTCTTTCTGTATATGTCTCTCTCTTTCTTTCCGTATCTCGCTCTCTCTCTCTTTCTGTATCTGTCTCTCTTTCTGTATCTGTCTCTCTCTCTCTTTCTGTATCTGTGTCTCTCTCTTTCTGTATCTGTGTCTGTCTCTCTTTCTGTATCTGTCTCGCTCTCTTTCTGTATCTCTCTCTCTCTCTTTCTGTATCTGTCTCTCTCTCTTTCTGTATCTGTGTCTCTCTCTCTCTTTCTGTATCTGTCTCTCTCTCTTTCGCTATCTGTATCTCTCTCTCTCTTTCTGTATCTGTGTCTCTCTCTCTTTCTGTATCTGACTCTCTCGCTTTCTGTATCTGTCTCACTCTTTCTTTCTGTATCTGTGTCCCTCTTTCTGTATCTCTCTCTCTCTTTCTGTATCTGTCTCTCTCTCTTTCTGTATCTAACGCTCTCTCTCTGTATCTGTATCACTCTTTCTTTCTGTATCTGTGTGTCTCTCTCTTTCTGTATCTGTCTCTCTCTTTCTTTCTGAATCTCTCTCTCTCTTTCTGCATCTCTCTCTCTCTTTCTGTATAATTCCTGTATCTGTCTCTCTCTCTCTTTCTGTCTCTCTTTCTCTATCTCTCTCTTTCTCCCTCTCTCTTTCTGTCTCTCTCTCTCTCTCTTTCTATATGTCTCTCTCTCTTTCTGTCTCTCTCTATTTCTGTATATCTCTCTCTTTCTGTATCTCTATCTTTCCGTCTCTCTCTCTTTCTGTATCTCTCTCTCTTTCTGTATCTCTCTCTTTCTGCATCTGTCTCTCTCTCTTTCTGTATCTGTCTCTCTCTCTTTCTGTATCCGTCTCTCTCTCTTTCTGTATCTGTGTCTCTCTCTCTTTCTGTATCTGTCTCTCACTCTTTCTGTATCTGTGTCTGTCTCTCTTTCTGTATCTGTCTCTCTCTTTCTGTATCTGTCTCTCTCTCTCTTTCTGTATCTGTCTCTCTATCTCTGTATCTGTCTCTCTCTCTTTCTGTATCTGTGTCTGTCTCTCTTTCTGTATCTTTCTCTCTCTCTTTCTCTATCTCTCCTTCTGTCTCTCTCTCTTTCTGTATCTCTCTCTCTCTTTCTGTTTCTCTCTCTTTCTGTATCTTTCTCTCTCTCTCTTTATTTATCTATCTCTCTCTCTCTCTTTCTGTCTCTCTCTCTTTCTGTATCTGTTTCACTTTCTTTCTGTATCTGTCTCTTTCTCTTTCTGTATCTTTCTCTCTTTCTGTCTCTCTCTTTCTGTATCTCTCTCTCTCTTTCTGTCTCTCTCTCTTTCTGTATCTCTCTCTCTTTCTGTCTCTCTCTTTCTGTATCTGTCTCTCTCTTTCTGTATGTCTCTCTCTCTCTTTGTGTTTCTCCCTCTTTCTGTATCTCCCTCTCTTTCTGTATCTGTCTCTCTCTCTTTCTGTATCTGTCTCTCTCTCTGTCTCTCTCATTCTGTATCTGTCTCTCTCTCTTTCTGTCTCTCTATGTATCTCTCTCTCTCTTTCTGGATCTGTCTCTCTCTTTCTGTATCTGTCTCTCTCTCGTTCTGTATCTGTCTCTCTCTTTCTGTATCTCTCTTTCTGTATCTCTCTCACTTTCTGTATCTCTCTTTCTGCATCAGTCTCTCTCTCTCTTTCTGCATCTCTCTCTTTCTGTATAATTCCTGTATCTGTCTCTCTCTCTCTTTCTGTCTCTCTTTCTCTATCTCTCTCTTTCTCACTCTCTATTTCTGTCTCTCTCTCTCTCTCTCTTTCTGTATCTGTCTCTCTCTTTTTCTGTATCCGTCTCTCTCTCTTTTTGTATCTCTCCTTCTGTCTCTCTCTCTTTCTGTATCTCTCTTTCTGTATCTGTCTCTCTCTCTTTCTGTATCTGTCTTTCTCTTTCTGTATCTGTCTCTCTCTTTCTTTCCGTATCTCTCTCTCTCTCTTTCTGTTTCTGACTCTCTCTTTCTGTATCTCTCCCTCTCTTTCTGTATCTGTCTCTCTCTCTTTCTGTATCTCTCCCTCTCTTTCTGTATCTGTGTCTCTCTCTCTTTCTGTATCTGTCTCTCTCTTTCTGTATCTGTCTCTCTCTTTCTGTATCTGTGTCTCTCTCTTTCTGTATCTGTCTCTCTCTGTATCTCTCTCTCTCTTTCTGTATCTGTCTCTCTCTTTCTTTCTGTATCTGACTCTCTCTCTCTTTCTGTATCTGGCTCTCTCTCTCTTTCTGTATATGTCTCTCTCTCTCTTTCTGTATCCGTCTCTCTCTTTCTGTATCTGTCTCTCTCATTCTTTCTGTATCTGTCTCTCTCTCTTTCTGTATCTGTCTCTCTCTCTTTCTGTATATGTCTCTCTCTTTCTTTCCGTATCTCGCTCTCTCTCTCTTTCTGTATCTGTCTCTCTTTCTGTATCTGTCTCTCTCTCTCTTTCTGTATCTGTGTCTCTCTCTTTCTGTATCTGTGTCTGTCTCTCTTTCTGTATCTGTCTCGCTCTCTTTCTGTATCTCTCTCTCTCTCTTTCTGTATCTGTCTCTCTCTCTTTCTGTATCTGTGTCTCTCTCTCTCTTTCTGTATCTGTCTCTCTCTCTTTCGCTATCTGTATCTCTCTCTCTCTTTCTGTATCTGTGTCTCTCTCTCTTTCTGTATCTGTCTCTCTCTCTTTCTGTATCTCTCTCTCTCTTTCTGTATCTGACTCTCTCGCTTTCTGTATCTGTCTCACTCTTTCTTTCTGTATCTGTGTCCCTCTTTCTGTATCTCTCTCTCTCTTTCTGTATCTGTCTCTCTCTCTTTCTGTATCTGTCGCTCTCTCTCTGTATCTGTATCACTCTTTCTTTCTGTATCTGTGTGTCTCTCTCTTTCTGTATCTGTCTCTCTCTTTCTTTCTGAATCTCTCTCTCTCTTTCTGCATCTCTCTCTCTCTTTCTGTATAATTCCTGTATCTGTCTCTCTCTCTCTTTCTGTCTCTCTTTCTCTATCTCTCTCTTTCTCCCTCTCTCTTTCTGTCTCTCTCTCTCTCTCTTTCTATATGTCTCTCTCTCTTTCTGTCTCTCTCTATTTCTGTCTATCTCTCTCTTTCTGTATCTCTATCTTTCTGTCTCTCTCTCTTTCTGTATCTCTCTCTCTTTCTGTATCTCTCTCTTTCTGCATCTGTCTCTCTCTCTTTCTGTATCTGTCTCTCTCTCTTTCTGTATCCGTCTCTCTCTCTTTCTGTATCTGTGTCTCTCTCTCTTTCTGTATCTGTCTCTCTCTCTTTCTGTATCTGTGTCTGTCTCTCTTTCTGTATCTGTCTCTCTCTTTCTGTATCTGTCTCTCTCTCTCTTTCTGTATCTGTCTCTCTATCTCTGTATCTGTCTCTCTCTCTTTCTGTATCTGTGTCTGTCTCTCTTTCTGTATCTTTCTCTCTCTCTTTCTCTATCTCTCCTTCTGTCTCTCTCTCTTTCTGTATCTCTCTCTCTCTTTCTGTTTCTCTCTCTTTCTGTATCTTTCTCTCTCTCTTTATTTATCTATCTCTCTCTCTCTCTTTCTGTCTCTCTCTCTTTCTGTATCTGTTTCACTTTCTTTCTGTATCTGTCTCTTTCTCTTTCTGTATCTTTCTCTCTTTCTGTCTCTCTCTTTCTGTATCTCTCTCTCTTTCTGTCTCTCTCTTTCTGTATCTGTCTCTCTCTTTCTGTATGTCTCTCTCTCTCTTTGTGTTTCTCCCTCTTTCTGTATCTCCCTCTCTTTCTGTATCTGTCTCTCTCTCTTTCTGTATCTGTCTCTCTCTCTGTCTCTCTCTCGTTCTGTATCTGTCTCTCTCTCTTTCTGTCTCTCTATGTATCTCTCTCTCTCTTTCTGGATCTGTCTCTCTCTTTCTGTATCTGTCTCTCTCTCGTTCTGTATCTGTCTCTCTCTTTCTGTATCTCTCTTTCTGTATCTCTCTCTCTTTCTGTATCTCTCTTTCTGCATCAGTCTCTCTCTCTCTTTCTGCATCTCTCTCTTTCTGTATAATTCCTGTATCTGTCTCTCTCTCTCTTTCTGTCTCTCTTTCTCTATCTCTCTCTTTCTCACTCTCTATTTCTGTCTCTCTCTCTCTCTCTCTTTCTGTATCTGTCTCTCTCTTTTTCTGTATCCGTCTCTCTCTCTTTTTGTATCTCTCCTTCTGTCTCTCTCTCTTTCTGTATCTCTCTTTCTGTATCTTTCTCTGTCTCTTTCTGTATCTGTCGCTCTCTCTCTCTTTCTGTCTCACTCTCTTTCTGTGTCTGTTTCTCTCTTTCTGTATCTCTCTGTATCTGTCTCTCTCTCTGTATCTCTCTCTCTGTCTCTCTCTCTCTTTCTGTATCTCTCTCTCTTTCTGTCTCTCTCTCTTTCTGTGTCTGTTTCTCTCTTTCTGTCTCTCTCTTTCTGTATCTGTCTCTCTCTTTCTGTATGTCTCTCTCTCTTTCTGTCTCTCTCTATTCCTGTCTCTCTCTCTTTCTGTATCTGTCTCTCTCTTTCTGTATCTGTCTCTCTTTCTGTATCTGTATCTGTCTCTCTTTCTGTATCTCTCTCTCTTTCTGTATCTGTCTCTCTCTCTTTCTGTATCTGTCTCTCTCTCTTTCTGTATCTGTCTCTCTCTCTCTCTTTCTGTCTCTCTCTCTTTCTGTATCTGTTTCTCTCTTTTTATGTATCCGTCTCTCTCTTTCTGTATCTGTCTCTCTCATTCTTTCTGTATCTGTCTCTCTCTCTTTCTGTATCTGTCTCTCTCTCTTTCTGTATATGTCTCTCTCTTTCTTTCCGTATCTCGCTCTCTCTCTCTTTCTGTATCTGTCTCTCTTTCTGTATCTGTCTCTCTCTCTCTTTCTGTATCTGTGTCTCTCTCTTTCTGTATCTGTGTCTGTCTCTCTTTCTGTATCTGTCTCGCTCTCTTTCTGTATCTCTCTCTCTTTCTGTATCTGTCTCTCTCTCTTTCTGTATCTGTGTCTCTCTCTCTCTTTCTGTATCTGTCTCTCTCTCTTTCGCTATCTGTATCTCTCTCTCTCTTTCTGTATCTGTGTCTCTCTCTCTTTCTGTATCTGTCTCTCTCTCTTTCTGTATCTGTCTCACTCTTTCTTTCTGTATCTGTGTCCCTCTTTCTGTATCTCTCTCTCTCTTTCTGTATCTGTCTCTCTCTCTTTCTGTATCTGTCGCTCTCTCTCTGTATCTGTATCACTCTTTCTTTCTGTATCTGTGTGTCTCTCTCTTTCTGTATCTGTCTCTCTCTTTCTTTCTGAATCTCTCTCTCTCTTTCTGCATCTCTCTCTCTCTTTCTGTATAATTCCTGTATCTGTCTCTCTCTCTCTTTCTGTCTCTCTTTCTCTATCTCTCTCTTTCTCCCTCTCTCTTTCTGTCTCTCTCTCTCTCTCTTTCTATATGTCTCTCTCTCTTTCTGTCTCTCTCTATTTCTGTATATCTCTCTCTTTCTGTATCTCTATCTTTCTGTCTCTCTCTCTTTCTGTATCTCTCTCTCTTTCTGTATCTCTCTCTTTCTGCATCTGTCTCTCTCTCTTTCTGTATCTGTCTCTCTCTCTTTCTGTATCCGTCTCTCTCTCTTTCTGTATCTGTGTCTCTCTCTCTTTCTGTATCTGTCTCTCTCTCTTTCTGTATCTGTGTCTGTCTCTCTTTCTGTATCTGTCTCTCTCTTTCTGTATCTGTCTCTCTCTCTTTCTGTATCTGTGTCTGTCTCTCTTTCTGTATCTTTCTCTCTCTCTTTCTCTATCTCTCCTTCTGTCTCTCTCTCTTTCTGTATCTCTCTCTCTCTTTCTGTTTCTCTCTCTTTCTGTATCTTTCTCTCTCTCTTTATTTATCTATCTCTCTCTCTCTCTTTCTGTCTCTCTCTCTTTCTGTATCTGTTTCACTTTCTTTCTGTATCTGTCTCTTTCTCTTTCTGTATCTTTCTCTCTTTCTGTCTCTCTCTTTCTGTATCTCTCTCTCTTTCTGTCTCTCTCTTTCTGTATCTGTCTCTCTCTTTCTGTATGTCTCTCTCTCTCTTTGTGTTTCTCCCTCTTTCTGTATCTCCCTCTCTTTCTGTATCTGTCTCTCTCTCTTTCTGTATCTGTCTCTCTCTCTGTCTCTCTCTCGTTCTGTATCTGTCTCTCTCTCTTTCTGTCTCTCTATGTATCTCTCTCTCTCTTTCTGGATCTGTCTCTCTCTTTCTGTATCTGTCTCTCTCTCGTTCTGTATCTGTCTCTCTCTTTCTGTATCTCTCTTTCTGTATCTCTCTCTCTTTCTGTATCTCTCTTTCTGCATCAGTCTCTCTCTCTCTTTCTGCATCTCTCTCTTTCTGTATAATTCCTGTATCTGTCTCTCTCTCTCTTTCTGTCTCTCTTTCTCTATCTCTCTCTTTCTCACTCTCTATTTCTGTCTCTCTCTCTCTCTCTCTTTCTGTATCTGTCTCTCTCTTTTTCTGTATCCGTCTCTCTCTCTTTTTGTATCTCTCCTTCTGTCTCTCTCTCTTTCTGTATCTCTCTTTCTGTATCTTTCTCTGTCTCTTTCTGTATCTGTCGCTCTCTCTCTCTTTCTGTCTCACTCTCTTTCTGTGTCTGTTTCTCTCTTTCTGTATCTCTCTGTATCTGTCTCTCTCTCTGTATCTCTCTCTCTGTCTCTCTCTCTCTTTCTGTATCTCTCTCTCTTTCTGTCTCTCTCTCTTTCTGTGTCTGTTTCTCTCTTTCTGTCTCTCTCTTTCTGTATCTGTCTCTCTCTTTCTGTATGTCTCTCTCTCTTTCTGTCTCTCTCTATTCCTGTCTCTCTCTCTTTCTGTATCTGTCTCTCTCTTTCTGTATCTGTCTCTCTTTCTGTATCTGTATCTGTCTCTCTTTCTGTATCTCTCTCTCTTTCTGTATCTGTCTCTCTCTCTTTCTGTATCTGTCTCTCTCTCTTTCTGTATCTGTCTCTCTCTCTCTCTTTCTGTCTCTCTCTCTTTCTGTATCTGTTTCTCTCTTTTTATGTATCCGTCTCTCTCTTTCTGTATCTGTCTCTCTCATTCTTTCTGTATCTGTCTCTCTCTCTTTCTGTATCTGTCTCTCTCTCTTTCTGTATATGTCTCTCTCTTTCTTTCCGTATCTCGCTCTCTCTCTCTTTCTGTATCTGTCTCTCTTTCTGTATCTGTCTCTCTCTCTCTTTCTGTATCTGTCTTTCTCTTTCTGTATCTGTCTCTCTCTTTCTTTCCGTATCTCTCTCTCTCTCTTTTTGTTTCTGACTCTCTCTTTCTGTATCTCTCCCTCTCTTTCTGTATCTGTCTCTCTCTCTTTCTGTATCTCTCCCTCTCTTTCTGTATCTGTGTCTCTCTCTCTTTCTGTATCTGTCTCTCTCTTTCTGTATCTGTCTCTCTCTTTCTGTATCTGTGTCTCTCTCTTTCTGTATCTGTCTCTCTCTGTATCTCTCTCTCTCTTTCTGTATCTGTCTCTCTCTTTCTTTCTGTATCTGACTCTCTCTCTCTTTCTGTATCTGGCTCTCTCTCTCTTTCTGTATATGTCTCTCTCTCTCTTTCTGTATCCGTCTCTCTCTTTCTGTATCTGTCTCTCTCATTCTTTCTGTATCTGTCTCTCTCTCTTTCTGTATCTGTCTCTCTCTCTTTCTGTATATGTCTCTCTCTTTCTTTCCGTATCTCGCTCTCTCTCTCTTTCTGTATCTGTCTCTCTTTCTGTATCTGTCTCTCTCTCTCTTTCTGTATCTGTGTCTCTCTCTTTCTGTATCTGTGTCTGTCTCTCTTTCTGTATCTGTCTCGCTCTCTTTCTGTATCTCTCTCTCTCTCTTTCTGTATCTGTCTCTCTCTCTTTCTGTATCTGTGTCTCTCTCTTTCTGTATCTCTCTCTCTCTTTCTGTATCTGACTCTCTCGCTTTCTGTATCTGTCTCACTCTTTCTTTCTGTATCTGTGTCCCTCTTTCTGTATCTCTCTCTCTCTTTCTGTATCTGTGTCTCTCTCTCTTTCTGTATCTGTCTCTCTCTCTTTCTGTATCTCTCTCTCTCTTTCTGTATCTGACTCTCTCGCTTTCTGTATCTGTCTCACTCTTTCTTTCTGTATCTGTGTCCCTCTTTCTGTATCTCTCTCTCTCTTTCTGTATCTGTCTCTCTCTCTTTCTGTATCTGTCGCTCTCTCTCTGTATCTGTATCACTCTTTCTTTCTGTATCTGTGTGTCTCTCTCTTTCTGTATCTGTCTCTCTCTTTCTTTCTGAATCTCTCTCTCTCTTTCTGCATCTCTCTCTCTCTTTCTGTATAATTCCTGTATCTGTCTCTCTCTCTCTTTCTGTCTCTCTTTCTCTATCTCTCTCTTTCTCCCTCTCTCTTTCTGTCTCTCTCTCTCTCTCTTTCTATATGTCTCTCTCTCTTTCTGTCTCTCTCTATTTCTGTATATCTCTCTCTTTCTGTATCTCTATCTTTCTGTCTCTCTCTCTTTCTGTATCTCTCTCTCTTTCTGTATCTCTCTCTTTCTGCATCTGTCTCTCTCTCTTTCTGTATCTGTCTCTCTCTCTTTCTGTATCCGTCTCTCTCTCTTTCTGTATCTGTGTCTCTCTCTCTTTCTGTATCTGTCTCTCTCTCTTTCTGTATCTGTGTCTGTCTCTCTTTCTGTATCTGTCTCTCTCTTTCTGTATCTGTCTCTCTCTCTCTTTCTGTATCTGTCTCTCTATCTCTGTATCTGTCTCTCTCTCTTTCTGTATCTGTGTCTGTCTCTCTTTCTGTATCTTTCTCTCTCTCTTTCTCTATCTCTCCTTCTGTCTCTCTCTCTTTCTGTATCTCTCTCTCTCTTTCTGTTTCTCTCTCTTTCTGTATCTTTCTCTCTCTCTTTATTTATCTATCTCTCTCTCTCTCTTTCTGTCTCTCTCTCTTTCTGTATCTGTTTCACTTTCTTTCTGTATCTGTCTCTTTCTCTTTCTGTATGTTTCTCTCTTTCTGTCTCTCTCTTTCTGTATCTCTCTCTCTTTCTGTCTCTCTCTTTCTGTATCTGTCTCTCTCTTTCTGTATGTCTCTCTCTCTCTTTGTGTTTCTCCCTCTTTCTGTATCTCCCTCTCTTTCTGTATCTGTCTCTCTCTCTTTCTGTATCTGTCTCTCTCTCTGTCTCTCTCTCGTTCTGTATCTGTCTCTCTCTCTTTCTGTCTCTCTATGTATCTCTCTCTCTCTTTCTGGCTCTGTCTCTCTCTTTCTGTATCTGTCTCTCTCTCGTTCTGTATCTGTCTCTCTCTTTCTGTATCTCTCTTTCTGTATCTCTCTCTCTTTCTGTATCTCTCTTTCTGCATCAGTCTCTCTCTCTCTTTCTGCATCTCTCTCTTTCTGTATAATTCCTGTATCTGTCTCTCTCTCTCTTTCTGTCTCTCTTTCTCTATCTCTCTCTTTCTCACTCTCTATTTCTGTCTCTCTCTCTCTCTCTCTTTCTGTATCTGTCTCTCTCTTTTTCTGTATCCGTCTCTCTCTCTTTTTGTATCTCTCCTTCTGTCTCTCTCTCTTTCTGTATCTCTCTTTCTGTATCTTTCTCTGTCTCTTTCTGTATCTGTCGCTCTCTCTCTCTTTCTGTCTCACTCTCTTTCTGTGTCTGTTTCTCTCTTTCTGTATCTCTCTGTATCTGTCTCTCTCTCTGTATCTCTCTCTCTGTCTCTCTCTCTCTTTCTGTATCTCTCTCTCTTTCTGTCTCTCTCTCTTTCTGTGTCTGTTTCTCTCTTTCTGTCTCTCTCTTTCTGTATCTGTCTCTCTCTTTCTGTATGTCTCTCTCTCTTTCTGTCTCTCTCTATTCCTGTCTCTCTCTCTTTCTGTATCTGTCTCTCTCTTTCTGTATCTGTCTCTCTTTCTGTATCTGTATCTGTCTCTCTTTCTGTATCTCTCTCTCTTTCTGTATCTGTCTCTCTCTCTTTCTGTATCTGTCTCTCTCTCTTTCTGTATCTGTCTCTCTCTCTCTCTTTCTGTCTCTCTCTCTTTCTGTATCTGTTTCTCTCTTTTTATGTATCCGTCTCTCTCTCTTTCTGTATCTCTCTCTCTCTTTCTCTCTCTCTCTTTCTGTATCTCTCTCTTTCTGTGTCTGTTTCTCTCTCTTTCTGTAACTCTCTTTCTGTCTCTCTCTTTCTGTCTGTCTTTCTCTTTCTGTATCTCTGTCTGTTTCTGTCTCTCTCTTTCTGTATCTGCCTCTCTCTCTTTCTGTAACTGTCTCTCTCTCTCTTTCTGTATCTCTCTCTCTCTCTCTTTCTGCATCTGTCTCTCTTTCCGTATCTGTCTCTTTCCGTATCTGTCTCTCTCTCGTTCTCTCTCTCTTTCTCTCTCTGTCTTTCTCCCTCTCTCTTTCTGTCTCTCTCTTTCTTTCTCTCTCTCTTTCTGTCTCTCTCTTTCTGTATCTGTCTCTCTCTCTTTCTGTATCCCTCTCTCTCTTTCTGTATCTGACTCTCTCGCTTTCTGTATCTGTCTCACTCTTTCTTTCTGTATCTGTGTCCCTCTTTCTGTATCTCTCTCTCTCTTTCTGTACCTGTCTCTCTCTCTTTCTGTATCTGTCGCTCTCTCTCTGTATCTGTATCACTCTTTCTTTCTGTATCTGTGTGTCTCTCTCTTTCTGTATCTGTCTCTCTCTTTCTTTCTGAATCTCTCTCTCTCTTTCTGCATCTCTCTCTCTCTTTCTGTATAATTCCTGTATCTGTCTCTCTCTCTCTTTCTGTCTCTCTTTCTCTATCTCTCTCTTTCTCCCTCTCTCTTTCTGTCTCTCTCTCTCTTTCTATATGTCTCTCTCTCTTTCTGTCTCTCTCTATTTCTGTATATCTCTCTCTTTCTGTATCTCTATCTTTCTGTCTCTCTCTCTTCTGTATCTCTCTCTCTTTCTGTATCTCTCTCTTTCTGCATCTGTCTCTCTCTCTTTCTGTATCTGTCTCTCTCTCTTTCTGTATCCGTCTCTCTCTCTTTCTGTATCTGTGTCTCTCTCTCTTTCTGTATCTGTCTCTCTCTCTTTCTGTATCTGTGTCTGTCTCTCTTTCTGTATCTGTCTCTCTCTTTCTGTATCTGTCTCTCTCTCTCTTTCTGTATCTGTCTCTCTATCTCTGTATCTGTCTCTCTCTCTTTCTGTATCTGTGTCTGTCTCTCTTTCTGTATCTTTCTCTCTCTCTTTCTCTATCTCTCCTTCTGTCTCTCTCTCTTTCTGTATCTCTCTCTCTCTTTCTGTTTCTCTCTCTTTCTGTATCTTTCTCTCTCTCTTTATTTATCTATCTCTCTCTCTCTCTTTCTGTCTCTCTCTCTTTCTGTATCTGTTTCACTTTCTTTCTGTATCTGTCTCTTTCTCTTTCTGTATCTTTCTCTCTTTCTGTCTCTCTCTTTCTGTATCTCTCTCTCTTTCTGTCTATCTCTTTCTGTATCTGTCTCTCTCTTTCTGTATGTCTCTCTCTCTCTTTGTGTTTCTCCCTCTTTCTGTATCTCCCTCTCTTTCTGTATCTGTCTCTCTCTCTTTCTGTATCTGTCTCTCTCTCTGTCTCTCTCTCGTTCTGTATCTGTCTCTCTCTCTTTCTGTCTCTCTATGTATCTCTCTCTCTCTTTCTGGATCTGTCTCTCTCTTTCTGTATCTGTCTCTCTCTCGTTCTGTATCTGTCTCTCTCTTTCTGTATCTCTCTTTCTGTATCTCTCTCTCTTTCTGTATCTCTCTTTCTGCATCAGTCTCTCTCTCTCTTTCTGCATCTCTCTCTTTCTGTATAATTCCTGTATCTGTCTCTCTCTCTCTTTCTGTCTCTCTTTCTCTATCTCTCTCTTTCTCACTCTCTATTTCTGTCTCTCTCTCTCTCTCTCTTTCTGTATCTGTCTCTCTCTTTTTCTGTATCCGTCTCTCTCTCTTTTTGTATCTCTCCTTCTGTCTCTCTCTCTTTCTGTATCTCTCTTTCTGTATCTTTCTCTGTCTCTTTCTGTATCTGTCGCTCTCTCTCTCTTTCTGTCTCACTCTCTTTCTGTGTCTGTTTCTCTCTTTCTGTATCTCTCTGTATCTGTCTCTCTCTCTGTATCTCTCTCTGTCTCTCTCTCTCTTTCTGTATCTCTCTCTCTTTCTGTCTCTCTCTCTTTCTGTGTCTGTTTCTCTCTTTCTGTCTCTCTCTTTCTGTATCTGTCTCTCTCTTTCTGTATGTCTCTCTCTCTTTCTGTCTCTCTCTATTCCTGTCTCTCTCTCTTTCTGTATCTGTCTCTCTCTTTCTGTATCTGTCTCTCTTTCTGTATCTGTATCTGTCTCTCTTTCTGTATCTCTCTCTCTTTCTGTATCTGTCTCTCTCTCTTTCTGTATCTGTCTCTCTCTCTTTCTGTATCTGTCTCTCTCTCTCTCTTTCTGTCTCTCTCTCTTTCTGTATCTGTTTCTCTCTTTTTATGTATCCGTCTCTCTCTCTTTCTGTATCTCTCTCTCTCTTTCTCTCTCTCTCTTTCTGTATCTCTCTCTTTCTGTGTCTGTTTCTCTCTCTTTCTGTAACTCTCTTTCTGTCTCTCTCTTTCTGTCTGTCTCTCTCTTTCTGTATCTTTGTCTGTTTCTGTCTCTCTCTTTCTGCATCTGCCTCTCTCTCTTTCTGTAACTGTCTCTCTCTCTCTTTCTGTATCTCTCTCTCTCTCTCTTTCTGCATCTGTCTCTCTTTCCGTATCTGTCTCTTTCCGTATCTGTCTCTCTCTCGTTCTCTCTCTCTTTCTCTCTCTCTCTTTCTCCCTCTCTCTTTCTGTCTCTCTCTTTCTTTCTCTCTCTCTCTTTCTGTCTCTCTCTTTCTGTATCTGTCTCTCTCTCTTTCTGTATCCGTCTCTCTCTTTCTGTATCTGTCTCTCTCTCTCTGTATCTGTCTCTCTCTCTTTCTGTATCTGTCTCTCTCTCTCTTTCTGTATCTGTCTCTCTCTCTCTGTATCTGTCTCTCTCTCTCTCTGTATCTGTCTCTCTCTCTGTATCTGTCTCTCTCTCTTTCTCTATCTGTCTCTCTCTCTCTTTCTGTATATGTTTCTCTTTCTTTCTGTATCTCTCTCTCTCTCTCTCTGTATCTGTCTCTCTCTCTTTCTGTATCTGTCTCTCTGTATCTCTCTCTCTCTCTCTCTGTATCTGTCTCTCTCTCTTTCTGTATCTGTCTCTCTCTCTCTTTCTGTATATGTTTCTCTTTCTTTCTGTATCTGTCTCTCTCTCTTTCTGCATATGTTTCTCTTTCTTTCTGTATCTGTCTCTCTCTCTTTCTGTATCTCTCTCTTTCTGTCTCTCTCTCTTTCTGTATCTCTCTCTCTCTCTGTCTCTCTCTCTTTCTGTATCTGTGTCTCTCTTTTTGTATCTGTCTCTCTCTTTCTGTATGTCTCTCTCTCTTTCTGTCTCTCTCTATTTCTGTATATCTCTCTCTTTCTGTATCTCTATCTTTCTGTCTCTCTCTTTCTGTATCTCTCTTTCTGTATCTCTCTCTCTTTCTGTATCTCTCTCTCTTTCTGCATCTGTGTCTCTCTCTCTCTTTCTGTATCCGTCTCTCTCTCTTTCTGTATCTGTCTCTCTCTTTCTGTATCTGTCTCTCTCTCTCTGTATCTGTCTCTCTCTCTTTCTGTATCTGTGTCTCTCTCTCTTTCTGTATCTGTCTCTCTCTTTCTGTATCTGTCTCTCTCTCTCTGTATCTGTCTCTCTCTCTTTCTGTATCTGTGTCTCTCTCTCTTTCTGTATCTGTCTCTCTCTCTTTCTGTATCTCTCCTTCTGTCTCTCTCTCTTTCTGTATCTCTCTCTCTCTTTCTGTTTCTCTCTCTTTCTGTATCTTTCTCTCTCTCTTTCTGTATCTGTCTCTCTCTCTCTCTCTTTCTGTCTCTCTCTCTTTCTGTATCTGTTTCTCTCTCTTTCTGTATCTGTCTCTCTCTCTTTCTGTATCTCTCTCTCTTTCTGTATCTCTCTTTCTGTATCTGTCTCTCTCTCTTTCTGGATCTGTCTCTCTCTTTCAGTATCTGTCTCTCTCTCGTTCTGTATCTGTCTCTCTCTTTCTGTATCTTTCGCTCTTTCTGTATCTCTCTTTCTGCATCTGTCTCTCTCTCTCTTTCTGCATCTCTCTCTCTCTTTCTGTATAATTCCTGTATCCGTCTCTCTCTCTCTTTCTGTCTCTATTTCTCTATCTCTCTCTTTCTCCCTCTCTCTTTCTTTCTCTCTCTCTCTCTCTCTTTCTGTATCTGTCTCTCTCTTTTTCTGTATCCGTCTCTCTCTCTTTCTGTATCTCTCCTTCTGTCTCTCTCTCTTTCTGTATCTCTCTTTCTGTATCTTTCTCTCTCTCTTTCTGTATCTGTCGCTCTCTCTCTCTCTTTCTGTCTCTCTCTCTTTCTGTGTCTGTTTCTCTCTTTCTGTATCTCTCTTTCTGTATCTGTCTCTCTCTCTTTCTGTATCTCTCTCTCTGTCTCTCTCTCTCTTTCTGTATCTCTCTCTCTTTCTGTCTCTTTCTTTCTGTATCTGTCTCTCTCTTTCTGTATGGCTCTCTCTCTTTCTGTCTCTCTCTATTTCTGTCTCTCTCTCTTTCTGTATCTGTCTTTCTCTTTCTGTATCTGTCTCTCTTTCTGTATCTGTATCTGTCTCTCTTTCTGTATCTCTCTCTCTCTTTCTGTATCTGTCTCTCTCTCTTTCTGTATCTGTCTCTCTCTCGTTCTGTATCTGTCTCTCTCTCTTTCTGTCTCTCTTTCTGTATCTGTCTCTCTCTCTCTTTCTGTATCTGTCTCTCTCTTTTTCTGTATCCGTCTCTCTCTCTTTCTGTATCTCTCCTTCTGTCTCTCATTCTTTCTGTATCTCTCTCTCTCTTTCTATCTCTCTCTTTCTGTATCTTTCTCTCTCTCTCTTTCTGTATCTGTCTCTCTCTCTCTCTTTCTGTGTCAGTTTCTCTCTCTTTCTGTAACTCTCTTTCTGTATCTCTCTTTACGTATCTGTCTCTCTCTCTCTTTCTCTCTCTCTCTCTTTCTCCCTCTCTCTTTCTGTCTCTCTCTTTCTGTCTGTCTCTCTCTTTCTGTATCTCTCTCTCTTTCTGTCTCTCTCTTTCTGCATCTGTCTCTCTCTCTTTCTGTATCTGTCTCTCTCTCTCTCTTTCTGTATCTGTGTCTCTCTCTTTCTGTATCTCTCTCTCTCTCTTTCTGCATAAGAACATAAGAACATAAGAAATAGGAGCAGGAGTGGACCAATCGGCCCTCGAGCCTGCTCCGCCATTCAATGAGATCATGGCTGATCTGATCCAACCTCATCTCTAAAGAACACAAGAAGTAGGAGCAGGACCAGGCCACTCGGCCCCTGGGCCCGCTCCGCCACCCACAGGGCCTTGACCGATCCGAACTCAAACTCACGTCCAATTTCCAGCCCGCTCCCCGTAACCCCTGATTCCCTTTACTTCTAGGAAACGGTCTATTTCTGTTTTCAATTTATTTAATGAAGTAGCTTCCACAGCTTCCTGGGGTAGCAAATTCCACAGACCCACTACCCTCTGAGTGAAAAAGTTTCTGCTCATCTCAGTTTTGAAAGAGGAGCCCCTTATTCTAAGATTATGTCCCCTAGTTCTAGTTTCACCCATCCTTGGGAACATCCTCACCGCGTCCACCCGATCAAGCCCCTTCACAATCTTATATGTTTCAATAAGATCGCCTCTCATTCTTCTGAACTCCAATGAGTAGAGTCCCAATCTACTCAACCTCTCCTCGTATGTCCACCCCCTCATCCCCGGAATTAACCGAGTGAACCTTCTTTGTACTGCCTCGAGAGCAAGTATGTCTTTTCTTAAGTATGGACACCAAAACTGTATGCAGTACTCCAGGTGCGGTCTCACCAATACCCTATACAACTGCAGCAATACCTCCCTGTTTTTATATTCTATCCCCCTAGCAATAAAAGCCAACATTCCATTGGCTTTCTTGATCACCTGCTGCACCTGCATATTAACTTTTTGATTTTCTTGCACCAAGACCCCCAGATCCCTTTGTACTGCAGTACTTTCCAATTTCTCGCCATTAAGATAATAACTTGCTCTCTGATTTTTCCTGCCAAAGTGCATAACCTCACATTTTCCAATATTGTATTGCATCTGCCAAATCTCTGCCCACTCACCCAGCCTGTCTATATCCCCTTGTAGGTTTTTTGTGTCCTCCTCACTCTCTACTTTCCCTCCCATCTTTGTATCATCTGCAAACTTTGATATGTTACACTCGGTCCCCTCCTCCAAATCGTTAATATAGATTGTAAAGAGTTGGGGACCCAGCACCGACCCCTGCGGAACACCACTGGCTACTGGTTGCCAGTCCGAGAATGAACCATTTATCCCAACTCTCTGCTTCCTGTTAGATAACCAATCCTCCACCCATGCCAGAATATTACCCCCAATCCAGTGATTTTTTATCTTGAGTAATAATCTTTTATGTGGCAGCTTGTCGAATGCCTTCTGGAAGTCTAAATACACTACATCCACTGGTTCCCCTTTATCCACCCTGTACGTTATGTCCTCAAAGAACTCGAGCAAATTTGTCAGACATGACATCCCCTTCATAAAGCCATGCTGACTTTGTCCTATTAAATTATGTTTATCTAAATGTTCCGTTACTGTCTCCTTAATAATAGACTCCAAAATTTTACCCACCACAGATGTTACGCTAACTGGTCGATAATTTTCAGCCTTCTGCCTACAACCCTTTTTAAATAAGGGTGTTACATCAGCAGTTTTCCAATCTGCCGGGACCTTTGCTGAGTTCAGGGAGTTTTGGAAAATTATTACCAAAGCATCCACAATTCCTACTGCCACTTCCCTCAAGACCCTAGGATTTAAGCCATCAGGTCCAGGGGATTTATCCGCCTTGAGTCCCATTATTTTACTGAGTACCAATTCCTTAGTGATTTTAATCGTATTTAGCTCCTCCCCCACTAGAGCCCCCTGTTTGTCCAGTGTTGGGATATTCTTAGTGTCCTCTACCGTAAAGACTGAAACAAAATATTTGTTCAGCATTTTTGCCATCTCCATGTTTCCCACCATTAATTTCCCGGTCTCATCCTCTAAGGGACCTACGTTTGCCTTAACCACCTTTTTTCTTTTTATATAACTATTGTAAGGGTTTCTGTCCCGTGTGTGGCTCTGTGCTCAGCCTGGGTGCTAGTGCGAGGTTAGGCCTTGTTGCCTGTTCTGGTCTCCAGCCAGTCTGGGAGCACTAGACACCTGTGAGTGGTTCGACCCACTCGCCCTTACGGTTCTGACACTGGACTTCGATGCGAGAGCAGTAATGGAGAGAAAACTCAGGTAGACCCGGTTGAATGGTACGAAATGGAAAATCTTTATTGCATATTATTCAAGATTACGAAATACATGTCATAAGCACAGATTAATGACAGTACAATCTTACCCGCAGTTATGTAACTAATTTCAGGGAAACGAGGAACGAACGAAACATCGTAAATGGGGGCACACATTACAGTTATCCTTAAAACTTAAACCCTCCCCTATCAATACCTGCTCTAAACTAGACTTGTAGGATCGAGACTCATGCTCACCACTCGTGATAACTCGGAGAATTCCGAAAACTCTGATCGGATGTTTTTTACCGCAGCACCTGATCACCCATGTGTTGGTCAGGGGTCTCTGTACCCCACTTGTTTACTCGTTTCTGCTCCGGCTAGCAGGCTGGACCGTCTGCTGTCATGAAGATCTGTGTTGTCCTCGGAGTTCCGACACGACTCGAAAAATAGTCTTCCTGTGCCCTCGCACCGGTTCGATAAAACTCAAAGAAGAGTCTTCCGATGCCAGTTCTGTAGAACTCAAAGATGGTCTTCCTGGGCAAGGAAAGTGTCTATTCGACCTACAGGCGCGGTCGGGGCTTACTGACCGTGGCGATACGTATGGTCGTCTTCTTCTCTTCTCATCTCATCTCATCTCATCTCATCTCATCTCATCTCGGGCCTTCGGCTCCAACACCGTTTACCGACTTCTCGGGATGGTGTGCCCGTTCCAAGGCTTCACAGCCCAGTTCCACACAGATCTTCGCGGCAAGCCACGAGGCAGATCCTGGCGGATCGTAAAGTTCAACAGTCTTTAAAGCTGCAAGAGGCAGAGACACGAGGCAAGCGGCAAGAGGCAGGAGAATAAGAGAAAGATGGACGGTTGTAGCTTGCAGTTATAGTGCAAAACTCTTCTTTTTCCCGCCCAACCTTAATGTCTTTTCTTTTGTTAGGGTTTTGGCGCCCAAATTTCTTGTATAGGGTGATCTCCGTTTTAATGGGTTTCGGGGATACTCGTAACTGTCTGAGTACCTGTTAATACTTTCTCCCATTGTGTAATCGGTCGGTATTCTCCCTGGAGGGGTTTTGGGGCTTCCAAATGTTTTCTGTAACTACCCGCTAACGGCTCTCTCATCGTAGAGTCGTGGGGATTTTGCATATTAATGTCTTTGGATGGGTTCTTGATCACTTGGTACAATAGCCCTTATTCGCACCTGGGAGAACGATTTCAGTATTTATGTGTATACTGCAAACCCATAATGTCTCGTGTATTATCTCAAATGTGCTGAGTCTTGATCGATCTCGCACAAATGTTTATTGGAACGCCATCTTGTCTGCTTATCGAAAAGTGTAGAATGTTCTGCCACGAGGCGTGGCGGCCATTTTACAGGCTGCTTGTGTCCACTTTGAAAACCTGACAGCATTCTGCTGAAATAAAGCTGTTTGAACGAAACTATGTGTTTTCTCCTTATTTATAAAATCGCGATATATTGCGAATTCTACAGTCCCTTCTTCTTTAGCTAGAACCACCGGAATCGTGGGCGGGGCTTTGCGTGGGCGCGTAATGAGTTCAGTGGCATTTACTGGGATCGGGGAGAATGGGGCCCCGCACCCCCTGGTGCTCGCATCCCACCTCATCCCCTGTCCGTTATCCTGCCATTGATTAATGAAAAATATGGAGATGCCATTGGGGCAAACGTACTTTGACCCCCACATACATACATAAATTCCCTCATCCGGTTCCCACCATTTGTCCCAACAGACTCTCACTTGTCCGTTTGTCCCCGTAATTGTCCGATGGGTATTATTACCCAGTCGTTCCCACTCGACCGAAGAGTTCCTCATGTTTTTGCTCAGCTTTCGCAGCCACCACCATCGGCTCAATGGGACATTCCCACTACAAGTCAAACAAATCCGTTTGCCGACGGTGACGCTGATCCTGGGTGCGATGATCCTTACTTTGGGGCACAGTAAAGAAGTCTCTTGGTAGGCAAACCCCGATGTGCTGGAATACTCAGTTGAGTTCGTTCCCAGCCATCCTGGCCACCTTCCCTTGTGGAAATAGGTGGTGGTCTCCTCAGCCTCCCGTCTTCCGGTCCCATCCACCGCGATGGGGGCCGTGTCCCCGGAGCATCCAAACACCACGACATCCTTGGTGCGGCCTCGATAGGCCAATCCGCATCCGATTGCCGCGAGCAATACTAGAATTCATTCCATCCTTCCTTGGTTCCTGTGATCAGATAGAATGAGGTAGCCAGCCTCGCAAGAGTCTCTGGCTTTTGTGAAGGGTGAGCAGGTCCCCTGACCTCGCCTCATGTAAACTTCAATGTTCGCTGGATAAACTTTAACTAATCCTATCTCTAAAACTCCCATCATTTTACTTCCTTAAATTAAACAAAATTAAACTACCGACTTAAACCGATTTAAAACTATAACCTCATAACCTTATCTAAAACTATAAACTTATACTTAACCTTAACCTTGAACTATAAACTTAGAAACTTATCCTAAACTTATAACTGTACAGCACCGCCCGTTCCCAGGGCGGCCCCTTTAAATTCTGAAAAGGCTGCCGCGAGCTCTTCCCGACGGTGGGAGGGCATTGACTCCTCCCTTTGATCTGCCGCAGCCTGTTGCTGCTGCGCTGGGACTGGGCTCTTCCTGGGCTGCCTTAACCTTGAGTCTACGCCTTGGGACAGTCTGGGGCCATACCCACATCTTCCTGGGCTGGGGTATCCGACCTGACCTACGAGGAGTTACCGGGGGCAGGAATCCCAGGACCGACGGACCGGGTTCCGAGACTTCCACCGGGACGACCTGTGGTCCTACCACAGTCGCTGGCTCCGCCTCCCCTGACTCCGCCTCCCTGACCTCGGGACTTGCAGCTTGTGGCACCGCCCTGCTCGGCCCAGCAGGCGGCCCTTCACTCGCAGTCCCTACCTCCCCCGAGGGCAGGACGTTCAAGGCGGGCGGCTCGGGCTCTGAGGCTTCCACCGTCACGTCCTGTGGTCCCACAGCGGCTGGCTTCGCCTCCCCTGGCTCCTCCCCCCTGTGTTCGGGACCTGCAGCTTCGGTTTCCACCCTGTGTGGATCTCTATCTGCAGCCCCTGTCCCCCCTATACCTGAATCGGGGGCGACCCTTTCATCCTCCGATTCCCACTCTTCACTACCTTCACTATCCTCATCTTCGTCGAGCTCCTCGAACTCTCCCTCATCTGACTCCCAACCCCACAAAAATGTCTTACAATTTTCCAGGATGTCCCCTTCCCTGATGCAAGCTGCTTTGCCTGCCTGTGTGCCTTGTGGTCCTACCTGGGGCTGCGAGTCCCCACTCGCAGGTTTTGCCCCTGTGGTTTTCCCTTGTGCACCTGGCTTGTACAGTTTGCACTGGTTTACGTGGAACCACTTAGTGCGCCGAGGTACCTTTACGGCGTATACCATGGGACTCGCCTTATCTACAATGTTGTAGGGTCCCATATACAGTGGTTCCAGACTCCCTACTCTGGCGTAGTTTCTGACCATGACTTGGTCTCCTACTTCCCACTCCGCGTTTTGCGGGGTTCCAGCGATTGCCCTGATGCTGCCTTCCCATGTTCCCAGCCGCCTGCTCATAAACCTGCTTCAGGCGCTCCAAGAGGGTCTGGGCGAACTTGTCTCTGCTTATCTCTTGGAGCTGACCCTCAGTGAGCACCGGCGCTAGCACATGGGTGGGGGTTCGCATGATCCTCCCAGTCATCACCTCGTGCGGGGAATACCCCGTACTTTTCGACTGACTGGCCCGGACCCCCATGAGGACTAAAGGCAGAACTTCCGCCCATTTTTGGGGCGAGTTCCTAGTCTCTTTCCTCAATTTTTCCTTCAGGGTCCGGTTCATGCGTTCAACAATCCCGGATGACTGGGGATTGTGTGCTACGTGCCATTTCCCTTCAATGCACAAAAGCATGAGGGTGTTCTGCATCACCTGGCCGGTGAAATGACTCCCTTGGTCTGACTCCACAAAACGGGGAAGTCCCCACCGCGAGAACACTTCCCGGACCAAGATTTTTGCAGTACCCAGTGCCGTAGCTGTTCGACAGGGGAAGGCTTCCACCCATTTGGAAAACACATCCACCGAGACGAGGCAGTATTTATAGCCTCCCTGGGTGGTGGGCAGGGGCCCTATATAGTCGATCTGTATCGACTGCCATGGTCCCTCTACCCTTCTTACGTGCCCCATGGGCACTTTCCTTTTCTGGGGGTCTGGGTTGTTTGCAGCGCACACGAGACAGCTTGCACAGAACTCGCGGACCTGTTCCCTGAGTCCCGGCCACCATCCCGCTTGCTCTACCCGTTGCCAGGTAACCTCGGGCCCGGGGTGCCCTGCCCCTGGTCCCTCGTGAGCCAACTGGAGGAATTCCCTCCTGTGCTGCTGCGGCACAACCCACTGCTCTTCGCGGAACAGCATGCCTTCCTTAACTGAGAGGGTTGCCGTACTGTACGGACCCTCTACCTGCTTCCCCTCAGCAAGGGTTTTGAGGACTGCTTTTAGGGCGGGATCCTGGTTCTGGACAGTCTTAAGGTCTAGGGGCAATGCTACCCTGGTGTTCCCGGGATTCCCGTCCCTGCCTTGGATCGCTGCCATGGGTCTGGGCCCATAGGGGTCCCAGAAAATGCCGTTGCGGGCACCTTCCCTGGCTAGCGCGTCCGCCTGCTGGTTGCCCTCCCCACGGGGCTCTGTGGAGGAGTGAGCCTTCACCTTATGGATGAAAATCTCCCCTTCCTCCCCTACTGCTGCTAGGATCTTTTCCAGCAAGGGCTTCACCGTTAAAGGTCGCCCGTCCGCGGAGGTGTATCCACGGCGGGACCAAATGGCCAGGTATTCCGTACACGAATTGCATGTGAACATACTGTCCGAGCAAATCGTGTATGGGGTTGGGAAAATGTCTGGGTGGGTAACGACGTACACCACTGCAGACAGCTCAGCCTGCTGCGCGCTCATGGTGCTGGGGAGCTTGATCGCCAGGGCAAGGTTTGCCGCAGGGTCATAAACTCCACACCCTGTGAGTCGTTCGCCAGCAGATACTGTGCTGGAACCATCAACATAAATCTCGCGCCCAGTGGGATGTATCCCGGCCCGCAAACCTATGTTGACTTCCCACACCCCTTCCACCGAACACCAGTGGGCTGTACCGGGGTATACCAAATTGGCCGCAAGCCTGGGCTCGCAAAGACCTTTAACTCTAAGATCCATCTGGGAAAGAAGAAGGGTCCAGCGCGCAATACGCGCGCTGCTTACGGTCCCATCTTTAATCCTCCCATCTAGAAGCATCTTAGTTGGTGTGTGATGGGTGAGGAGAGTGATGGGAGAGAGCCCTGTGAAGATCGCTGATCTTTTCACAGCCCAATGCGTGGCTAAAAGGTGCCTTTCGCAATTGGAGAAACTCCTCTCCACATCCGTTAACACCCTGGACGAATAGACAACCGGCCTCAGCTTTCCGTGACGCTCTTGGAGCAGCACAGCGCTCAAGCTGTCCCCGCTGGCAGCTACCTCCAGGAAAAACTCCTTCCCCCCATCTATGGCCCCTAAAGCTGGCGCGGTCTGCAGATCCCTTTTTAACTTCTCGAAGGCTGCTTGGCAGCCCTCGTCCCAAGACCACTCCACTCCCTTATGGAGGAGTCGGAGCAGCGGCGCCGCTGTGGCCGCATAGTCTTCGATAAAATCCCTGCAGTAACCGGTCAGTCCCAAGAAGGACCTCACACCCCTTATAGTGTTGGGAATCGGTAACTCTTGCACCGACTCCCTCCTAGCCTTATCTATGGCTCTTTCCCCAGCGCGAATGGTCAGCCCCAGGAATTTTACTTCCCGCTGACCGATACGTGCTTTCTTAGGGTTCACTTTAAAACCCTTTCTCGCTAGCAGCTCCAATAACTCGGCCAGCAGTGGTCCATGCTCCTCCCTTTGATCCGTAAATAGGAGCAAATCATCCACGTACTGCACTATCTGATTGGGCTGACTAAACTCCTTTAAACTTCCTGCCATACACTGATGGAAAATACTGGGGCTGTTGTGGAAACCCTGTGGCAGACAGTTCCATGTGTACTGTTGTCCTTTGAAAGTAAAGGCAAACTTGTACTGGTCCTCTCGCCGCAGCGGGATGGACCAAAAACCGTTCGAGATATCCAGCACCGTGAACGTGGTCGCGGACGCTGGGATACTCCCTATTAGGTCAGCGACTGCTGCTACCGTGGGCGCGCAGGCGGGAATGTTACTGTTAAGGACTCTGTAGTCCACCGTGGCCCTCCACGAATTATCCGGCTTCCTAACCGGCCATAATGGGGAGTTCACGTGTGTGGCTATCGGCCTCAACACGCCCTGCTGCACCAAGGAGGACATTGCTGTCTCCATGTCGGGTTCTGCTTCTTTGGGGAAGTTATACTGCTTTTGGGGCCGGGTCATGGGGTCCCCATCTACGCTGACCTCAAACCCGGTAACCCTCCCACAATCGTGCTTGTGGGTTGCAAACGCGTGCATATTATCTGACACGTACGTTTGCATGTCCGTTGGGACATCCGCGACCATAAGCCCGAGGTCGTAGCCTCCGGATGGCTTCATGGTACACAGGACCCCTGTTTCTTCCTCCCCCGGAATTACCACTACCTCGCCTTCTTCACTCTTAGCCCCCCAGAGACAGTGATTTCTGAGGTCCACGAGGATCCCGTGCCCTGATAGGAGATCGGACCCGAGGATACCTCTCCCACCCCCCTCCTGCCATTCCATCAGTATGCACTTCCACTTGATGTGGAGTGCTCCTAAACGAATGGATAGCGGAAGGGAGAACGCGCCAGCCTGTTCTTTTCCCGTGAAGCCCGCTAATGTGAATGGGACCTTGGTAGATAGCGGTGAGTCAAAAGGGCTATCTGTATGAATCACGGTGCAAGAAGCTCCCGTGTCCAACAAATAACTACCCCTTTGTTTCTCTACCTCCATTTCCACCAGGGGTCGCTTCCACGCATCATAGCTGAGCGGACACAGGTAGACGGGCTGCGCGGGCTCTAGTCATTGGGTACTATTAGATGGGCCTGTGGCACCTGCGGGGCCGGTAGCAACCGCCACTTTTCCATGCGCACTCATGAGGTTACGCATGGCTCCCAACACTGTTTCGATCTCGTCGGGAGGGATGGGTGCACTAGCTTCCCTATCAGAGACAGGCATCTGGGCTCGGGCTGCGGGATTTTTATCCCTGGAATCCTTCCAAGGGTTCCTGCAGTTCTTGCGCCAGTGCCCTGTCTTCCCACACCCGTAACAAGCATTACTTGCCTGCGGGGCGCGGTTACCCTCCTGATGCCACTCCTTTTGAGCCGGGGCTGCGGGTCGTACCTCATGTACCTTTCCCTTAAGGGGACGTGTTCCCATACCCCTGGTATTACGGTACCCCACCGTGAGTCGATTTAGGACCGACTCCTCTGTAGTGGCGGGGTCAGTGGGATCAAACCACGCTTTTGCCTGCTCTCTGACGGCTGGCAAACTGTTGGCTACTATACACCTGAGCCAATGAGTTAAACCGATGTCTGCCACAGCGTCGCGCTCTGGCGCACCTGGGCAGCTGCGCTGGTATACTGGCCACAGCCTGTCGGCGAAAACCTTCGGGGGTTCTCCCTCCATTTGCACTGTCTGTCCCACTCTAACAAACGGACCTTCATCGTCCGTCCCCAATACTTCTAGGACCTCATTTCTTAGTGCCTCATAGGTCTTGGTTCCCCTCTTGCTCTCGTCCGAGAGACACTGAAGGATCGAACTACCCAATGAGAATAACAGCATCTTTGCTGTTTCCCCATCGTCGCAGCCGTTAATGGCTGCGGTTTGCTCTATTTCCCTAAAATGTACGGAAGGGTCGTCTGACTCGGCCAGCTTCCGTACGTGACTGATCATAACCCTCAGCTGGTGTGAGCTGTGAGGCAACACAAGCTGGTTGAGGAGATTCCCCTCTTCCCCACCTGCTCTGTTTGGGCCCCTTTTGATACCCGTGACCGGACACAACGGTCCCGGTTCCACTTCTACCTCAGTGGGCTCTTTCGTTACTTCTACCACTTTCTCCCTTACCCAGGTTTCCGAATAGCTGGGTGGCGCGGAGGGCGTAGTGGCTAATACTTCCTCTGCTTTGTTTGGTGGGAATTTCTGAAATTCCTCATCCACTAGCGGCTGGTGTGCTGACGGACTGATAAGGCACACCATGCCGTGTGCTTTGCTCACGGCCCTTTTAAGGTGCTCTATCTCCTTTTGGCAGACGCTATGATCGGCCCCCTGAAACTTATCCTCAAGGGCCATCTTGTATGCCGCCCTAACCCCCGTTAAGCTCTCTTCCTGGGCTTTTATTTGGGCAGCCTGGCGGGCACATCGTTCCTTTAGTCTGCCCTCACTTAACTTTGCCTCAGTGACCTGGCACTCGAGGTAATCTATTTTTGCTTTATGGTGGCTGGTGACTACCTGGCGTTCTTGGTGCAACGCATTTAAATTCTTAATGAGCAACTGCCCCCCAGTGACCTTCTCATCCATTTCCACCTCTAAATGCCTGATCCGAGCTGCTTGCGCTGTAATGACCTGGTTCGAAATTTGGACTTGTCTTTTATAGCTCATTAACCAGACCGCTTTCTCCACTGTCTTTTTGTGTTCCTTGCTATCTGTCCACTTCTCGGCTGCCTCTAGTGGACACTTATCCGCTAGCACGTCACTTATCCATTTCTTAGTCAAATTTACTTTTCCGAACACATAATCTGCTATTTTCTCCTGCATGACATTTCGTACATTCATACCAAAGTCTAACACATTACCCTCTCGCTGCCAGTGTCCTGCCGCGGTCGCCATTTTCTGTAAGGGTTTCTGTCCTGTGTGTGGCTCTGTGCTCAGCCTGGGTGCTAGTGCGAGGTTAGGCCTTGTTGCCTGTTCTGGTCTCCAGCCAGTCTGGGAGCACTAGACACCTGTGAGTGGTTCGACCCACTTGCCCTTACGGTTCTGACACTGGACTTAGATGCGAGAGCAGTAATGGAGAGAAAACTCAGGTAGACCCGGTTGAATGGTACGAAATGGAAAATCTTTATTGCATATTATTCAAGATTATGAAATACATGTCATAAGCACAGATTAATGACAGTACAATCTTACCCGCAGTTATGTAACTAATTTCAGGGAAACGAGGAACGAACGACACATCGTAAATGGGGGCACACATTACAGTTATCCTTAAAACTTAAACCCTCCCCTATCAATACCTGCTCTAAACTAGACTTGTAGGATCGAGACTCATGCTCACCACTCGTGATAACTCGGAGAATTCCGAAAACTCTGATCGGATGTTTTTTACCGCAGCACCTGATCACCCACGTGTTGGTCAGGGGTCTCTGTACCCCACTTGTTTACTCGTTTCTGCTCCGGCTAGCAGGCTGGACCGTCTGCTGTCATGAAGATCTGTGTTGTCCTCGGAGTTCCGACACGACTCGAAAAATAGTCTTCCTGTACCCTCGCACCGGTTCGATAAAACTCAAAGAAGAGTCTTCCGATGCCAGTTCTGTAGAACTCAAAGATGGTCTTCCTGGGCAAGGAAAGTGTCTATTCGACCTACAGGCGCGGTCGGGGCTTACTGACCGTGGCGATACGTATGGTCGTCTTCTTCTCTTCTCATCTCATCTCATCTCATCTCATCTCATCTCATCTCATCTCATCTCATCTCGGGCCTTCGGCTCCAACACCATTTACCGACTTCTCGGGATGGTGTGCCCGTTCCAAGGCTTCACAGCCCAGTTCCACACAGATCTTCGTGGCAAGCCACGAGGCAGATCCTGGCGGATCGTAAAGTTCAACAGTCTTTAAAGCTGCAAGAGGCAGAGACACGAGGCAAGCGGCAAGAGGCAGGAGAATAAGAGAAAGATGGACGGTTGTAGCTTGCAGTTATAGTGCAAAACTCTTCTTTTTCCCGCCCAACCTTAATGTCTTTTCTTTTGTTAGGGTTTTGGCGCCCAAATTTCTTGTATAGGGTGATCTCCGTTTTAATGGGTTTCGGGGATACTCGTAACTGTCTGAGTACCTGTTAATACTTTCTCCCATTGTGTAATCGGTCGGTATTCTCCCTGGAGGGGTTTTGGGGCTTCCAAATGTTTTCTGTAACTACCCGCTAACGGCTCTCTCATCGTAGAGTCGTGGGGATTTTGCATATTAATGTCTTTGGATGGGTTCTTGATCGCTTGGTACAATAGCCCTTATTCGCACCTGGGAGACCGATTTCAGTATTTATGTGTATACTGCAAACCCATAATGTCTCGTGTATTATCTCAAATGTGCTGAGTCTTGATCGATCTCGCACAAATGTTTATTGGAACGCCATCTTGTCTGCTTATCGAAAAGTGTAGAATGTTCTGCCACGAGGCGTGGCGGCCATTTTACAGGCTGCTTGTGTCCACTTTGAAAACCTGACAGCATTCTGCTGAAATAAAGCTGTTTGAACGAAACTATGTGTTTTCTCCTTATTTATAAAATCGTGATATATTGCGAATTCTACACTATAGAAACTCTTGCTATCTGTTTTTATATTTTTGCTAATTTATTTTCATAGTCTATTTTCCCTTTCTTAATTAATCCTTTAGTTACTTTTTGTTGTCTTTTGAAGACTTCCCAATCTTCTATCCTCCCATTAACTTTGGCTACCTTATATGTCCTTGTTTTTAGTTGGATACTTTCTTTAATTTCTTTACTTAGCCATGGATGGCTGTCATTTCTTTTACACCCTTTTTTCCTCAGTGGAATATATTTATTTTGAAAGTTGTAAAATAACTCCTTGAATGAACACCACTGCTCATGTACCGTTTTAGCCTTTAATCTATTTTCCCAGACCACTTTAATCAATTCTGCTCTCATGCCATCATAGTCTCCTTTATTCAAGCTCAGTATGCTTGTTTGAGAACCAACCTTCTCACCCTCTAATTGGATATGGAATTCAACCATGTTATGGTCACTTCTTCTGTCTATCTCTTTCTGTATCTGTGTCTCTCTCTCTTTCTGTCTCTCTCTCTCTCTTTCTGCATCTGTCTCTCTTTCCGTATCTGTCTCTTTCCGTATCTGACTCACTCTCGTTCTGTCTCTCTTTCTCTCTTTCTCCCTCTCTCTTTCTGTCTCTCTTTCTGTCTCTCTCTCTCTTTCTGTCTCTCTTTCTGTCTCTCTCTTTCTGTATCTGTCTCTCTCTCTGTATCTGTCTCTCTCTCTTTCTGTATCTGTCTCTCTCTCTCTCTTTCTGTATGTTTCTCTTTCTTTCTGTATCTGTCTCTCTCTTTCTGTATCTCTCTCTCTCTTTCTGTCTCTCTCTCTTTCTGTATCTCTCTCTCTCTCTTTCTGTCTCTCTCTCTCTGTATCTGTCTCTCTCTTTTTGTATCTGTCTCTCTCTCTCTTTCTGTATCTGTCTCTCTCTCTTTCTGTATCTGTCTCTCTCTTTCTGTATCTCTCTCTCTCTTTCTGTATCTGTCTCTCTCTCTCTTTCTGTATCTGTCTCTCTCTTCATGTATCTCTTTCTGTATCTGTCTCTCTCTCTTTCTGTATCTCTCCTTCTGTCTCTCTCTCTTTCTGTATCTCTCTCTCTCTTTCTGTTTCTCTCTTTCTGTATCTTTCTCTCTCTCTCTCTTTCTGTATCTCTCTCTCTCTCTTTCTGTCTCTCTCTCTTTCTGTATCTGTCTCTCTCTCTTTCTGTATCTGTCTCTCTCTCTTTCTGTATCTCTCTTTTTGTCTCTCTCTGTATATGTTTCTCTTTCTTTCTGTATCTGTCTCTTTCTCTTTCTGTATCTTTCTCTCTTTCTGTCTCTTTCTGTATCTCTCTCTCTCTTTCTGTCTCTCTCTCTTTCTGTATCTCTCTCTTTCTGTCTCTCTCTTTCAGTATCTGTCTCTCTCTTTCTGTATGTCTCTCTCTCTTTCTGTCTCTCTCTCTTTCTGTCTCTCTCTCTTTCTGTATCTGTCTCTCTCTTTCTGTATGTCTCTCTTTCTGTATCTGTCTCTCTCGTTCTGTATGTCTCTCTCTCTCTTTCTGTCTCTCTCTGTATCTCTCTCTCTTTCTGTATCTGTCTCTCTCTTTCTGTATCTGTCTCTCTCTCGTTCTGTATCTGTCTCTCTCTTTCTGTATCTCTCTTTCTGCATATGTCTCTCTCTTTCTGTATCTCTCTCTCTTTCTGTATAATTCCTGTATTTGTCTCTCTCTCTCTGTATCTGTCTCTCCCTCTTTCCGTAACTGTTGCTCTCTCTCCTTTCTGTCTCTTTCTCTATCTCTCTCTTTCTCCCTCTCTCTTTCTGTCTCTCTCTCTCTTTCTGTATCTGTCTCTCTCTTTCTGTATCTCTCTCTCTTTCTGTATCTGTCTCTCTCTTTCTGTATCTGTCTCTCTTTCTGTATCTCTCTCTCTCTTTCTGTATCTCTCTCTCTTTCTGTATCTCTCTCTCTCGTTCTGTATCTGTCTCTCTCTCTTTCTGTATCTGTCTCTCTCGTTCTGTATCTCTCTCTTTCTGTATCTGTCTCTCTTTCTGTATCTGTATCTGTCTCTCTTTCTGTATCTCTCTCTCTTTCTGTATCTGTCTCTCTCTTTCTGTATCTGTATCTGTCTCTCTTTCTGTCTCTCTCTCTCTCTTTCTGTATCTCTCTCTATTTCTGTATCTGTCTCTCTCTCGTTCTGTATCTGTCTCTCTCTTTCTGTATCTGTCTCTCTGTCTGTATCTCTCTCTTTCTGTATCTGTCTCTCTCTCTCTTTATGTATCTCTCTCTTTCTGCATCTCTTTCTGTATCTGTGTCTCTCTCTCTTTCTGTATCTCTCTTTCTTTATCTCTTTCTGTGTCTGTCTCTCTCTCTCTTTCTGTATCTGTCTCTCTTTCTGTATCTGTCTCTCTCTCTTTCCGTAACTGTCGCACTCTCTCTTTCTCTCTCTCTCTCTTTCTCCCTCTCTCTTTCTGTCTCTCTCTGTTTCTGTTTCTGTCTCTCTCTCTCTTTCTGTTTCTGTCTCTCTTTCTGTATCTGTCTCGCTCTCTTTCTGTATCTGTCTCTCTCTCTTTCTGTATCTGTGTCTCTCTCTCTTTCTGTATCCGTCTCTCTCTCTTTCTGTATCTCTCTTTGTGTCTCTCTATTTCAGTATCTGTCTCTCTCTCTCTCTTTGTGTCTGTTTCTCTCTATTTCTGTATCTGTCTCTCTCTCTCTCTCTCTTTCCGTATCTGTCTCTTTCTGTATCAGTCTCTCTCTCTTTCCGTATCTGTCTCTCTCTCTTTCTGTCTCTTTCTCTCTCTCTCTCTTTCTCCCTCGCTCTTTCTCCCTCTCTCTTTCACCCTCTCTCTTTCAGTCTCTCTTTGTCGCTCTTTCTGTATCTGTCTCTCTCTCTCTCTCTTTCTGTATCTGTCTCTCTCTCTCTTTCTGTATGTCTCTCTCTTTCTGTATCTCTCTCTCTTTCTGTATAATTCCTGTATCTGTCTCTCTCTCTCTGTATCTGTCTCTCTCTCTCTCTTTCTGTATCTGTCTCTCTCTCTCTTTATGTATCTCTCTCTTTCTGCATCTCTTTCTGTATCTGTGTCTCTCTCTCTTTCTGTATCTCTCTTTCTGTATCTCTTTCTGTGTCTGTCTCTCTCTCTCTCTCTGTATCTGTCTCTCTTTCTGTATCTGTCTCTCTCTCTTTCCGTAACTGTCGCACTCTCTCTTTCTCTCCCTCTCTCTTTCTCCCTCTCTCTTTCACCCTCTCTCTTTCAGTCTCTCTTTGTCGCTCTTTCTGTATCTGTCTCTCTCTCTCTCTTTCTGTATCTGTCTCTCTCTCTTTCTGTATCTGTCTCTCTCTTTCTGTATCTGTTTCTCTCTCTTTCTGTTTCTGTCTCTCTCTCTCTTTCTGTTTCTGTCTCTCTTTCTGTATCTGTCTCGCTCTCTTTCTGTATCTGTCTCTCTCTCTTTCTGTATCTCTCTCTCTCTTTCTGTATCTCTCTCTCTGTCTCTCTCTTTCTGTATCCGTCTCTCTCTCTTTCTGTATCTCTCTTTGTGTCTCTCTATTTCCGTATCTGTCTCTCTCTTTCTGTGTCTGTTTCTCTCTATTTCTGTATCTGTCTCTCTCTCTCTCTTTCCGTATCTGTCTCTCTCTCTCTCTCTTTCTGTATCTGTCTCTCTCTCTCTTTCTGTATCTCTCTCTCTTTCTGTATAATTCCTGTATCTGTCTCTCTCTTTCTGTATCTGTCTCTCTCTCTCTTTCTGTATCTGTCTCTCTCTTTCTGCATCTCTCTCTCTTTCTGTATCTGTCTCTCTCTTTCTGTATCTGTCTCTCTTTCCGTATCTGTCTCTCTCTCTTTCTGTCTCTTTCTCTCCCTCTCTCTTTCTCCCTCTCTTTTTCACCCTCTCTCTTTCAGTCTCTCTTTCTGTATCTGTCTCTCTCTCTCTCTCTTTCCGTATCTGTCTCTTTCCGTATCAGTCTCGCTCTCTTTCTGTATCTGTCCCTCTCTCTCTTTCTGTATCTGTCTCTCTCTCTTTCTGTATCTGTCTCTCTCTATTTCTGTATCTGTCTCTCTCTCTTTCTGTATCTGTCTCTCTATCTCTTTCTGTATCTGTCTCTCTCTCTCTTTCTGTATCTCTCTCTCTCTTTCTGTATCTGTCTCTTTCTGTCTCTCTCTACCTTCCTATCTCTCTCTCTTTCCGTATGTCTATTTCCGTATCTCTCTCTCTCTCTTTGTCTCTCTCTCTTTGTCTCTTTCTCTCTCTCGCTTTCTCCCTCTCTTTCTGTCTCTCTCTTTCTGTCTCTCTCTCTCTCTTTCTGTATCTCTCTCTCTCTCTGCCTCTGTCTCTCTGTCTCTCGCTTTCTGTGTTTCTCTCTTTCTGTATCTGTGTCTCTCTCTCTCTTTCTGTATCTGTCTCTCTCTCTGTATCTGTCTCTCTCTGTATGTCTCTCTCTCTCCCTCTGCATCTGTCTCTCTCTGTATCTCTCCTACT
>JASTWF010000365.1:0-150000 GCA_030390025.1 Squalus acanthias | reverse complement strand
GTCTCTCTCTCTCTCTGTATCTGTGTCTCTCTCTCTCTGTATCTGTCTCTCTCTCTCTCTCTGTATCTGTGTCTCTCTCTCTCTGTATCTGTGTCTCTCTCTCTCTCTGTATCTGTGTCTCTCTCTGTATCTGTCTCTCTCTCTCTGTATCTGTGTCTCTCTCTCTGTATCTGTGTCTCTCTCTCTCTCTGTATCTGTGTCTCTCTCTGTATCTGTCTCTCTCTCTCTGTATCTGTATCTGTCTCTCTCTCTCTGTATCTGTGTCTCTCTCTGTATCTGTGTGTCTCTCTCCCTCTTTCTGTGTCTGGCTCTCTCTCTCTCTCTGTATCTGTGTCTCTCTCTGTATCTGTCTCTCTCTCTCTGTATCTGTGTCTCTCTCTCTGTATCTGTGTCTCTCTCTCTCTGTATCTGTGTCTCTCTCTGTATCTGTCTCTCTCCCTCTTTCTGTATCTGTCTCTCTCTCTGTATCTGTGTCTCTCTCTCTCTGTATCTGTGTCTCTCTCTCTCTGTATCTGTGTGTCTCTCTCTCTGTATCTGTGTCTCTCTCTCTGTATCTGTCTCTCTCTCTCTCTCTGTATCTGTGTCTCTCTCTCTTTCTGTATCTGTCTCTATCTCTCTCTGTATCTGTGTCTCTCTCTTTCTGTATCTGTGTCTCTCTATTTCTGTATCTGTGTCTCTCTCTCTCTGTATCTGTGTCTCTCTCTCTCTGTATCTGTCTCTCTCTCTGTATCTGTGTCTCTCTCTCTCTGTATCTGTGTCTCTCTCTCTCTGTATCTGTGTGTCTCTCTCTCTGTATCTGTGTCTCTCTCTCTGTATCTGTCTCTCTCTCTCTCTCTGTATCTGTGTCTCTCTCTCTTTCTGTATCTGTCTCTATCTCTCTCTGTATCTGTGTCTCTCTTTCTGTATCTGTGTCTCTCTATTTCTGTATCTGTGTCTCTCTCTCTCTGTATCTGTGTCTCTCTCTCTCTGTATCTGTCTCTCTCTCTCTTTCTGTATCTGTGTCTCTCTCTCTCTGTGTATCTGTGTCCTTCTCTCTCTGTATGTGTCTCTCTCTCTTTCTGTATCTGTGTCTCTCTCTCTATCTGTCTCTCTCTCTCTCTCTGTATCTGTGTGTCTCTCTCTCTGTATCTGTGTCTCTCTCTCTCTGTATCTGTGTCTCCCTCTCTCTGTGTATCTGTGTCTCTCTCTCTCTGTGTATCTGTGTCTCTCTCTCTCTGTGTCTCTCTCTCTGTGTATCTGTCTCTCTCTCTCTCTGTATCTGTGTCTCTCTCTCTGTATCTGTGTCTCTCTCTCTCTGTATCTGTGTCTCTCTCTCTCTGTATCTGTGTCTCTCTCTCTCTGTATCTGTGTGTCTCTCGCTCTGTATCTGTGTGTCTCTCTCTCTCTGTATCTGTGTGTCTCTCGCTCTGTATCTGTGTGTCTCTCTCTCTCTGTATCTGTGTGTCTCTCTCTCTCTGTATCTGTGTGTGTCTCTCTCTCTGTATCTGTGTGTCTCTCTCTCTCTGTATCTGTGTGTCTCTCTCTCTCTGTATCTGTGTGTCTCTCTCTCTCTGTATCTGTGTGTCTCTCTCTCTCTGTATCTGTGTGTCTCTGTCTCTCTGTATTCTGTGTGTGTCTCTCTCTCTGTATTCTGTATCATTGGCTGTCAAGCGCTTTGGGACATCCTGAAGTCATGAAACGCGCTGTAATAATGCAAATCAATGTTTTTATTAAATAAAAAAGAGAGTTCATCTTGGTTTAAAACAGATGGGGTCACAGCAGATTAATAGACACTAAACCGCAAGAGGCATTAGCTTGAACAGATTAAAGCCGCGTCACTACACTGGAAGCAAACGTTTATGGCCCCGATCACCGAGGTTACAATCCGAATGTCTTTCATTCGCCAACTCATGAAAGGTGTCGTCTCAAATCCACAGCAAGTGGCAGAGAAAGCGATTGTCCCAGCGCAGTCACATCCCGCTCGAGAGATACCGATATACAGAGAGAAACTTCCCCACAGTTGGCAGTCAGGGTCAACACTGGGGGGGCGGGAGGGGCAGGAGCGTCAGCCAGTGCCAGCCCTGGGGAGCAGGAGCCTCAGTCACCAGGACACCACCAGGGGGAGAAGGAGCCTCAGTCACCAGGACACCACCATGGGAGCAGGAGCCTCAGTCACCAGGACACCACCAGGGGGAGAAGGAGCCACAGTCACCAGGACACCACCATGGGAGCAGGAGCCTCAGTCACCAGGACACCACCAGGAGAGCAGGAGCCTCAGTCACCAGGACACCACCAGGGGAGCAGGAGCCTCAGTCAAAGTGAAAACCAGGGGGAGCAGGAGCCTCAGTCAGAGTGACCACCAGGGGGAGCAGGAGCCTCAGTCAGGGTCCCCACCAGGGGGAGCAGGAGCCTCAGTCAGAGTGACCACCAGGGGGAGCAGGATCCTCAGTCAGTGTCACCACCAGGGGGAGCAGGAGCCTCAGTCAGAGTGACCACCAGGGGGAGCAGGAGCCTCAGTCAGAGTGACCACCAGGGGGAGCAGGAGCCTCAGTCAGAGTGACCACCAGGGGGAGCAGGATCCTCAGTCAGGGTCACCACCAGGGGGAGCAGGAGAATCAGTCAGAGTGACCACCAGGGGGAGCAGGAGAATCAGTCACCAGGACACCTGATGCTCTGGAAAACCTGGTTCATCCCGAAGGTAATCACAAGGGACCGGAGTCTGTATCTGGAGGAGGGAAAGACAGGAATTGAGATGCATCAGTTTAACATCAACTTGCATTTATCTCGCGTCTTGGAGCGTAAATCGGACAAAAATTTGAGACCGAGATATTAGGGCAGGTGACCAAAAGCTTGGTCAAAGAGGTCGGTTTTAAGGAGGGTCTTCAAGGAGGAGAGAGAGACGGAGAGGTTTAGGGAGGGAATTCCAGAGCTCGGGGCCCAGGCAGCTGAAGGCACGGCCACCAATGGTGGAGCGATGGAAATCGGGGGATGTGCAAGAGGCCAGAATTGGAGGAGCGCAGAGATCTCGAGGGTTTGTGGGGCTGGAGGAGGTTACAGAGATAGGGAGGGTTGTAGGGGCTGGAGGAGGTTACAGAGATAGGGAGGGTTGTAGGGGCTGGAGGAGGTTACACAGATAGGGAGGGTTGTAGGGGGCTGAAGGAGGTTACAGAGATAGGGAGGGTTGTAGGGGCTGGAGGAGGTTACAGAGATCGGGAGGGTTGTAGGGCTGGAGGAGGTTACAGAGATAGGGAGGGTTGTCGGGGCTGGAGGAGGTTACAGAGATAGGGAGGGTTGTAGGGGGCTGGAGGAGGTTACAGAGATAGGGAGGGTTGTAGGGGCTGGAGGAGGTTACAGAGATAGGGAGGGTTGTAGGGGCTGGAGGAGGTTCCAGAGATAGGGAGGGTTGTAGGGGGTTGGAGGAGGTTACAGAGATAGGGAGCTCTGGTCAGACTGCACATGGAGAAATGGGGAGTTGGATATATTACTGAAAGGGGTAAATTTGCAGATCAGGGGGAGTGGGACTGATTGGATCTACTCTTCCAAAAGGGCTGGCACAGGCACGATGGGGCGAGTGGCCTCCTTCTGTGCTGTCTGATTCTATGATTCCAAGTTGAAAGTCTACCATACTGACCTCTTTTGCAGTTGAACCAATATATCAGCAACAATATCAGGACTCCGGCTCCGAGTCCAACTACTGTTCCCACGATACATCCAACGCTGGCTGCAGGAGGAAGCAGAACAAAGATTGAAAAATAACAATACTGAGGAGAGCTGGGCTGACCCGTACCGCGATTCTGAACACAGGTCAGAGGTCAGTGTAGGCCGGGCCCTGTCCTCTCTGCAACCAGACTCAACACTTTTAAACAGTAACATAGGAACAGGAGGAGGCCCATTCAGCCCCTCCCGCCTGTTACATAGGAACAGGAGGAGGCCCATTCAGCCCCTCGAGCCTGTTACACAGAAACAGGATGAGTCAATTCACCCTCTCGAGCCTGTTACACAGGAACAGGAGGAGGCCATTCAGCCCCTCGAGCCTGTTACACAGAAACAGGATGAGTCAATTCACCCTCTCGAGCCTGTTACACAGGAACAGGAGGAGCCCATTCAGCCCCTCGAGCCTGTTACACAGGAACAGGAGGAGGCCCATACAGCCACTCGAGCCTGTTACACAGGAACAGGAGGAGGCCGCTAACCCCTCGGGCTTGTTACACAGGAAGAGGAAGAGGCCTTTCAGCACCTTGGGCCTGCTACATAGGAACAGGAGGAGGCCATTCAGCCCCTCGAGCCTGTTACACAGGAACAGGAGGAAGTCATTCAGCCCCTCGAGCCTGTTACATCACAACAGGAGGAGGCAATTCAGCCCCTCAGGCCTGTAACACAGGAACAAGAGGAGGCCCATTCAGCCCCTCGAGCCTGTTACACAGGAACAGGAGGAGGCCCATTCAGCCCCTCGAGCCTGTTACACAGGAACAGGAGGAGGCCCATTCAGCCCCTCGAGCCTGTTACACAGGAACAGGAGGAAGGCCATTCAGCCCCTCGAGCCTGTTACACAGAACAGTAGGAGGCCCATTCAGCCCCTCGAGCTGTTACACAGGAACAGGAGGAGTCAATTCACCCCCTCGAGCCTGTTACACAGGAACAGGAGGAGGCCCATTCAGCCCCTCGAGCCTGTTACACAGGAACAGAAGGAGGCCTCTAACACCTCGGGCTTGTTACACAGGAAGAGGAAGAGGCCGTTCAGCCGCTTGGGCCTGCTACTTAGGAACAGGAGGAGGCCATTCAGCCCCTCGAGCCTGTTACACAGCAACAGGAGGAGGCCCATACAGCCCCTCGAGCCTATTACACAGGAACAGGTGGACGCCCATTCAGTCCCTCGAGCCTGTTGCACAGGAACAGGAGGAGGCCATTCAGCCCCTCGGGCCAGTTACATAGGAACAGGAGGAGGCCATTCAGCCCCTCGAGCCTGTTACACAGGAACAGGAGGAGGCCCATTCAGCCCCTCGAGCCTGTTACACAGGAACAGGAGGAGGCCATTCAGCCCCTCGGGCCTGTTACACAGGAACACGAGGGGCCATTCAGCTCCTCGAGCCTGTTACACAGGAACAGTAGGGGGCCGTTCAGCCGCTCAGGCCTGTTACACAGGAACAGGAGGAGGCCCATTCAGCTCCTCGAGCCTGTTACACAGGAACAGCAGGAGGCCCATTCAGCCCCTCGGTCCGGTTAAATAGGAACAGGAGGAGGCCCATTCAGCCACTCGAGCCTGTTACACAGGTATAGGAGGAGGCCCATTCAGCCCCTCGGGCCAGTTACACAGGAACAGGTGGAGGTCATTCAGCCACTCGGGCCTGTTACACAGGAACAAGAGGAGGCCCATTCAGCCCCTCGAGCCTGTTACACAGGAACAGGAGGAGGCCCATTCAGCCCCTCGAGCCTGTTACACAGGAACAGGAGGAGGCCCATTCAGCCCCTCGGGCCTGTTATGTAGGGACAGGAGGAGGCCATTCAACCCCTCGGGCCTGTTATGTAGGAAATGTAGGAGGCAATTCAACCCCTCGGGCCTGTTATGTAGGGACAGGAGGAGGCCATTCAACCCCTCGGGCCTGTTATGTAGGAAATGTAGGAGGCAATTCAACCCCTCGGGCCTGTTATGTAGGAACAGGAGGAGGCCATTCAACCCCTCGAGCCTGTTATGTAGGAACAGTAGGAGGCCATTCAACCCCTCGGGCCTGTTATGTAGGAACAGGAGGAGGCCATTCAACCCCTCAGGCCTGTTATGTAGGAACAGGAGGAGGCCGTTCAACCCCTCAAGCCTGTTATGTAGGAACAGGAGGAGGCCATTCAACCCCTCGGGCCTGTTATGTAGGAACAGGAGGAGGCCATTCAACCCCTCGGGCCTGTTTTGTAGGGACAGGAGGAGGCCGTTCAACCCCTCGGGCCTGTTATATAGGGACAGGAGGAGGCCATTCAACCCCTCGGGCCTGTTATGTAGGAACAGGAGGATGTCTGTTACGGGGACACAGATCCCAGTCGTTGGGCGTTTGGTGTAGTTGTTTTGGGAATAAAACGAGATGCGATTCCTACCCCCGTTACCAGTCGGCCTTTGAGTACTGGTCCCTGGCGTCACTGTGCTGCTCGTTCTGTCTCCTGATTCACCAAATCCAATGAAAGAGAGGAGGAATGAAGAGATCATTAAACCAAAGGCTAGAAATTCCGCGCTCCTGACTTAATAATCTTCCTGGGATTCATTCCACCAATTTACACAGGAACAGGAGGAGGCCATTCAGCCCCTCGAGCCTGTTACACAGGAACAGGAGGAGGCTATTCAGCCTCTCGGATCTGTTACACAGGAACAGGAGGAGGCCATTTAGCCACTCGAGCCTGTTATGTCGGAACAGGAGGAGGCCATTCAACCCCTCGGGTCTGTTCTGTAGGAACAGGAGGAGCCCATTCAGCCCCTCGGGCCTGTTATGTAGGAACAGGAGGAGGCCATTGAAGGGGAGTGAAGGAGTTAATTTCAACTCATGTTAAATTAAAATAAATAATTTCTCGTTTCTGTATGAAATAGAATAAAGAGCCCAGGTGGAAGATAAGGCCTGGTTGAGAATTGTGATACTTAGCAGCATCCAAGGCCAAAATACAATAGAACAACTGTAAGAGCCAGACAGGGCCTCTACACAGCCGCATATATACGTCATTGATGCTTTTAGTTTGTAACTGACAAAGATAAGAATATAACGAATTAATGGTTTAGTTTGAATCGACATAATTATTTTGTTTGAATTGAAATATAACGAATTAGTGATTTAGTTTGAACTGACATAAATTGTTTAGAATATAACAAATTAATTGTTTAAGTTTGAATTGACATACTTGTAATCATGTGATATTTTGTAACTATGTGATTGGACAACTCTTCAATAAAAGGTTGTCATTAACAACGGGAGGTCGAGAAGCTGTAGTCACCAGGCTGTGCAAGGTCTGTGACGCTTCTCCCAGGGATCTCTGAATATTAAATAAACTGTTTTTGCTTTTACCTATCAACAGACTGGAGTGAAATAATTTCTCCCTAACACCATTCAACCCCTCGGGCCTGTTATGTAGGAACAGGAGGTGGCCATTTTTCCCCTCGGGTCTGTTCACATATGAATATGAGGGGGCCGTTCAGCCCTTCAGGCCTGTTACAGGAGGAGGCCATTCAGCCCCTTGAGCCTGTTGTATAGGAGTACAAGGAGGCCCATTCAACACCTTGAGCCTGTTACATAAGAACTGGAGGAGGCCCATTCAGCCCCTCGGCCTGTTAATACGAGCGGGAGGAGGCCCATTCAGCCCCTCGGGCCCCTTCCATAAGGACTGGAGGAAGCCATTCAGCCCCTTGGGCCTGTTAGATGAGAACAGGAGGGGGTGATTCAGCCCCTCGGCCTGTTAATAGGAACAGGAGGAGGCCCATTCAGCCCCTTGAGCCTGTTACATAGGAACAAGAGGAGGCCATTCAGCCTCTCGAGCCTGTTACATAGGAAAATAGGAGACCTGTAACAGGGACAAAGATCCCTTTTTTGTTCTTTCTTTCTCTCTTTCTTTAGCTTCCTTCGTCCCTCTTTCTTTCTCTCTCACTCTCTTCCTCCCTCACTCTCTCACTTTATGACCTTGATCAGTCGCGCTCCGCTCTACGCCGGTTGTCTCTCCGTTACCTGGATGAGTGGTGGCGACACTCCTGGCGTCCCCGTTGCAGAGGTTTCCCGCACAACACGCGGGAAGCTCATGGACCTGCATACGGAAATCACGAAACCAGCTGGTGCTTTGGCAGCACAGCTCCGAGGCGCAGCCCCTGGTGAAGAACGGTAGCCCGATCGGCACTAGACACAGATGGGAAACAGGTTAGATATCGGGCGGGGGGCGGGCGCAGGGGTTTGATACGACAGTCCCCGCTGGTTATAACGGGCGTGTTCGTGACAGCGACGTTGGCCCGCTTTACGCGATGGGCGGTATAATGGGGCCGCACTGTGACAGTGCTCGACTAGTCTTTATACCTGTGCGTCGCCCTTGCTGCAATTACATCATATTTTACAGCCCAGAACAGGCCATTCGGCCCAACTGTTCTATGCCAGTCTCTAGGATCCACACAAGCCTCCTCCCTACTGTACTTGCATTTATTTACTGTTTCAGAAGACCTTAAGAACTAGGATCAGGTGTCGGCCTTTCGGCCCCTCGAGCCTGCTCCGCCATTCAATGAGATCATGGCTGATCTTCGACCTCAACTCCACTTTCCCGCACTATCTCCGGTGGCATAGTGGTTAGCACTGTTGCCTCACAGCGCCAGGGACCCGGGGTCGAATCCGGCCTCGGGTGACTGTGTGGAGTTTGCACATTCTCCCCGTGTCTGCGTGGGTTTCCTCCGGGTGCTCCGGTTTCCTCCCACAGTCCAAAGATGTGCGGGTTAGGTTGATTTGGCTATGATAAATTGACCCTTAGTGTTAGGGGGTTACGGGGATAGGGTGGGATATGTCAGTGCAGGCTCGATGCACTGTGGGGATTCTGTGATATCCCCTGATTCCCCTAGAGTCCAAAAACCTATCGATCTCAGCCTTGAATATGCTCAACGACTGAGCCTCCACAGCCCTCTGGGGTAGAGAATTTCAAAGATTCACCACCCTCTGAGTGAAGAAATTCCTCCTCATCTCAATCCTAAATGGCTGACCCCTTATCCTGAGTCTGTGACCCCCTGGTTCTAGACTCTCCAGCCAGGGGGAAACAACCTCTCAGAATCTACCCAGTCAATCCCCCTCAGAATCTTATATGATTCAATGAGATCACCTCTCATTCTTCTAAACTCGAGAGTATAGGCCCATTCTACACAATCTCTCCTCCTAGGACAACCCTCGCACTCCCAGGGATCAATCTCGTGAACCTTCGTTGCACTCCCTCTAAGGCAAGTATATCCTTCCTCAGATAACAAGACCAGAGCTGTGCACAGTACTCCAGGTGTGGTCTCACCAAGGCCCTGTACAATTGTAGCAAGACTTCCTTACTCTTATACTCCAACCCCCTTGCAATAAAGGCCAACATGCCATTTGCCTTCCTAATCGCTTGCTGTACCTGCATGCTAACTCTCGGTGCTTCCTGTACGAAAACACCTAAATCTCGCTGAACACCAACATTTAATAGTTTCTCACCATTTAATAAATATTCTGTTCTTCAATTCTTCCTGCCAAAGTGAATAACCTCACATTTCCCCACATTATACTCCATCTGCCACCTTATTGCCCACTCGCTGAACCTGTCTATATCAGTTTGCAGGCTCTTTGTGTTCTCCTCACAGCTTACATTCCCACCTAGCTTTGTATCGTCAGCAAACTTGGATACATTGCACTCGGTCCTTCCATCTAAGTCATTAATATAGATTGTAAATTGCTGAGGCCCAAGCACGGATCCTTGCGGCACCCCACTAGTTACAGCCTGCCAACCGGAAAATGACCCGTTTATCCTTACTTTGTTTTCTGTCCATTAACCAATCCTCTATCCATGCTAATAGGTTACCCCCAACCCCATGAGCCCTTATCTTGCGTAACAACCTTTTATGTGGCACCTTTTCGAATGCCTTTTGAAATTCTAAATATACTACATCCACTGGTTCCCCTTTATCTACCCTGCTAGTTACATCCTCAAAAAACTCTAATAAATTTGTTAAACACAATTTCCCTTTCACAAAACCATGTTGACTCTGCCTAATCATATTATGATTTTCTAAGTGTCCTGTTACCACTTCCTTAATAATGGATTCCAGGAATTTCCCGACGACTGATATCAGGCTAACTGGCCTGTAGTTCCCTGTTTTCTCTCTCCCGCCTTTCTTGAATCAGATGAAGAGGCACTTTAAACATAATCTGTGTTTTACTGCTGTTGTTTGAGCGATAAATATTGGTCTCAGGACACCGGGGACAACTCCCCACTGCTCTTCTTCCAATAGTGGCCATAGGATCCTTTGCGTCCACCTGAGAGGGCAGACAGGGTCTCAGTTTAACGTCTCATCCAAAAGACAGGACCTCCGACAGTGCGGCGCTCCCTCAGTACTGCACCTCCGACAGTACGGCGCTCCCTCAGTATTGCACCTCTGACATTGCAGTGCTCCATCAGTACTGCCCCTCCGACAGTGCGGCGCTCCCTCAGTACTGCCCCTCCGACAGTGCAGCACTCCCTCAGTACTGCCCCTCCGACAGTGCTGCACTCCCTCAGTACTGCCCCTCCGACAGTGCTGCGCTCCCTCAGTACTGCCCCACTGACAGTGCGGTGCTCCGTCAGTACCACCTTCCGACAGTGCAGCGCTCCTTCAGTACTGCCCCTCCGACAGTGCAGCGCTCCCTCAGTACTGCCCCACTGACAGTGCGGTGCTCCCTCAGTACCACCTTCCGACAGTGCAGCACTCCTTCAGTACTGCCCCTCCGACAGTGCAGCGCTCCCTCAGTACTGCCCCTCTGACAGTGCGGTGCTTCCTCAGTACTGCCCCTCTGACAGTGCGGCGCTCCCTCAGTACTGCCCCTCCGACAGTGCAGTGCTCCTTCAGTACCGCCCCTCCGACAGTGCGGCGCTCCCTCAGTACTGCCCCTCCGACAATGCAGTGCCCCTCAGTACTGCCCCTCCGATAGTGCGGCACTCCCTCAGTACTCTCCCTCCGACAGTGCGGCGCTCCCTCAGTACTGCCCCTCCGACAGTGCAGCGCTCCCTCAATACTGACCCTCCGACAGTGCAGTGCCCCTCAGTACTGCCCCTCCGACAGTGCGGCACTCCCTCAGTACTGCCCCTCCGACAGTGCGGCGCTCCCTCAGTACTGCCCCTCCGACAGTGCGGCGCTCCCTCAGTACTCTCCCTCCGACAGTGCGGCGCTCCCTCAGTACTGCCCCTCCGACAGTGCGGCGCTCCCTCAGTACTGCCCCTCCGACAGTGCGGCGCTCCCTCAGTACTGCCCCTCCGACAGTGCAGCGCTCCTTCAGTACTGCCCCTCCGACAGTGCGGCGCTCCCTCAGTACTGCCCCTCCGACAGTGCGGCGCTCCCTCAGTACTGCTCCCTCCGACAGTGCAGGCGCTCCCTCAGTACTGCCCCTCCGACAGTGCTGCGCTCCCCTCAATACTGCCCCTCCGACAGTGCAGTGCCCCTCAGTACTGCCCCTCCGACAGTGCAGCGCTCCCTCATACTGCCCCTCCGACAGTGCAGGGCTCCCTCAGTACTGCCCCTCCGACAGTGCAGCTGCTCCTCAGTACTGCCCCTCCGACAGTGCGGCGCTCCTCAGTACTGCCCCTCCGACAGTGCGGCGCTCCCTCAGTACTGCCCCTCCGACCAGTGCGGCGCTCCTCTCAGTACTGCCCCTCGACAGTGCGGCGCGTCCCTCAGTACTGCCCCTCCGACAGTGCGGCGCTCCCTCAGTACTGCCCCTCCGACAGTGCGGCGCTCCCTCAGTACTGCCCCTCCGACAGTGCGGCGCCCCTCAGTACTGCCCCTCCGATAGTGCGGCACTCCCTCAGTACTCTCCCTCCGACAGTGCGGCGCTCCCTCAGTACTGCCCCTCCGACAGTGCGGCGCTCCCTCAGTACTCTCCCTCCGACAGTGCGGCGCTCCCTCAGTACTGCCCCTCCGACAGTGCGGCGCTCCCTCAATACTGCCCCTCCGACAGTGCAGTGCCCCTCAGTACTGCCCCTCCGACAGTGCAGCGCTCCCTCAATACTGACCCTCCGACAGTGCAGTGCCCCTCAGTACTGCCCCTCCGACAGTGCGGCACTCCCTCAGTACTGCCCCTCCGACAGTGCGGCGCTCCCTCAGTACTGCCCCTCCGACAGTGCGGCGCTCCCTCAGTACTCTCCCTCCGACAGTGCGGCGCTCCCTCAGTACTGCCCCTCCGACAGTGCGGCACTCCCTCAGTACTGTCCCTCCGACAGTGCGGCGCTCCCTCAGTACTGGCACTGGGTGTGTCAGCCTGGTTTACGGGGCTCAAGTCTCTGGAGTGTGAGACGCGAACCTACAATCTTCTAACCCAGAGGCGAGGGCGCTACCCACTCAGCCACAGCTGACACACTGAGGTGCGAAGAATCACTCAAGCCTCACAACCATGGCAGAAGATTCAACCTACTCAGAGCCTGCTGGCCTGAGACATTCATGCAGCGAGTCTCCAGGCCAACGCACTTCACTGTTTCTTCAGAAGCGCTGCAGGAATCGGCCGAGCTGTTAAAACACCCTCTGCATTCCAATCCACTCTGGGTGGTGTTCGGCGCATCTGAAATGGAAACCAGAAAGAGAGATTCTTTTCACCTTAAGAAGACAGACGAGCTTGCTATTTTTGAACTGGTTCATTGTCTTGGTTAGAAATCAGCCCTGAATTCTGCAACAGGAGAAGGCCATTCAGCCCCTCGAGCCTGTTCCACCATTCAATTAGATCGCAGGTGATCTATTCCTTATTCACCCACCTTAGCTCAGTATGCCTTGATACCCTGACCCATCAACAATCTGTCGATCTCAGTCTTGAAAGCTCCAATTATCTGACTGACCCCTTGCTCTTGAATTCCCCCACCAAATGAAATACAGTAGAGGGAGCTTTACTGTGTATCTAACCCGTGCTGTACCTGCGCTGGGAGTGTTTGATGGGGACAGTGTAGAGGGAGCTTTACTCTGTATCTAACCCGTGCTGTACCTGCCCTGGGAGTGTTTGATGGGACAGTGCAGAGGGAGCTTTACTGTGTATCTAACCCGTGCTGTACCTGCCCTGGGAGTGTTTGATGGGACAGTGTAGAGGGAGCTTTACTCTCTATCTAACCCGTGCTGTACCTGCCCTGGGAGTGTTTGATGGGACAGTGTAGAGGGAGCTTTACTCTGTATCTAACCCGTGCTGTACCTGCGCTGGGAGTGTTTGATGGGACAGTGTAGAGGGAGCTTTACTGTGTATCTAACCCGTGCTGTATCTGCCCTGGGAGTGTTTGATGGGACAGTGTAGAGGGATCTTTACTGTGTATCTAACCCGTGCTGTATCTGCCCTGGGAGTGTTTGATGGGACAGTGTAGAGGGAGCTTTACTGTGTATCTAACCCGTGCTGTACCTGCGCTGGGAGTGTTTGATGGGACAGTGCAGAGGGAGCTTTACTGTGTATCTAACCCGTGCTGTACCTGCGCTGGGAGTGTTTGATGGGACAGTGCAGATGGAGCTTTACTCTGTATCTAACCCGTGCTGTACCTGCCCTGGGAGTGTTTGATGGGACAGTGTAGAGGGAGCTTTCCTGTGTATTGAACCCATGCTGTACCTGCCCTGGGAGTGTTTGATGGGGCAGTGTAGAGGGAGCTTTACTCTGTATCTAACCCGTGCTGTACCTGCCTTGGGAGTGTTTGATGGGACAGTGTAGAGGGAGCTTTACTCTGTATCTAACCCGTGCTGTACCTGCCCTGGGAGTGTTTGACGGGACAGTGTAGAGGGAGCTTTACTCTGTATCTAACCCGTGCTGTACCTGCCCTGGGAGTGTTTGATGGGACAGTGTAGAGGGAGCTTTACTGTGTATCGATCCCGTGCTGTACCTGCCCTGGGAGTGTTTGATGGGACAGTGTAGAGGGAGCTTTACACTGTATCTAACCCGTGCTGTACCTGCCCTGGGAGTGTTTGATGGGACAGTGTAGAGGGAGCTTTACTCTGTATCTAACCTGTGCTGCACCTGCCCTGGGAGTGTTTGATGGGACAGTGTAGAGGGAGCTTTACTGTGTATCGAACCCGTGCTGTACTTGCCCTGGGAGTGTTTGATGGGACGGTGTAGGGGGAGCTTTACTCTGTATCTAACCCGTGCTGTACCTGCCCCGGGAGTGTTTGATTGGGACAGTGTTGAGGGAGCTTTACTCTGTATCTGACCCGTGCTGTACCTGCCCTGGGAGTGTTTGATGGGACGGTGCAGAGGGAGCTTTACTCTGTATCTAACCTGTGCTGTACCTGCCCTGGGAGTGTTTGATGGGACAGTGTAGAGGGAGCTTTACTCTGTATCTAACCCCGTGCTGTACCTGCCCTGGGAGTGTTTGATGGGACAGTGTAGAGGGAGCTTTACTCTGTATCTAACCTGTGCTGTACCTGCCCTGGGAGTGTTTGATGGGCAGTGTAGAGGGAGCTTTACGCTGTATCTAATCCGTGCTGTATCTGCCCTGGGAGTGTTTGATGGGTCAGTGTTGAGAGAGCATTTTGGGATCATCATAAGGGATGATAATGGAACAGACTCAGCATCAAGTGAATTGATCGGATTCGAATCGGATTATCCCGCTCTGTAACCTTACCTGCAACCGTCTGATTATTACAGAGATCAGAGTCACAGCACCTGCTGATCTTGGAGACGGACACAACTCCAGTGCTAAAATATATGGGTTCAGAGCACGGCCCACAGGAATTACTAATCCGACTACTGGTCACTCCAGCTGAAAACAAACACAGGTCAGAGCTGGGATTTCACACTTTCTGCTTTGGAACAAGGAAGGAAAGGAAGAAAGTGAGAGAGAAAGAGAGAAATAAAGAGAGAAAATTAGAAAGAAAGAAAGCGAGAAAGAAAGAAAAAGAGAGAAGAGCGAGTAACAGAGAGAGAAAGAGATAAAGAAAGGAAAACAAAGACTTGCATTTATATAGCGCCTTTCATGACCACCGGACGTCCCAAAGCGCTTTACAGCCAATGAAGTACTTTTTGAAGTGGAGTCACTGTCGTAATGTGGGAAACGCGGCAGCCAATTTGCACACAGCAAGCTCCCACAAACAACAAAGTGATAAATGACCAGATAATCTGTTTTTGTTATGTTGGTTGAGGGATAAATTTTGGCCCCAGAACACCGGGGATAACTCCCCTGCTCTTCTTCGAAATAGTGCTTTTGGGATCTTTTACGTTCACCTCAGAGAGCAGACAGGGCCTCAGGTTAACGTCTCATCCGAAAGACGGCACCTCTGACAGTGCGGCGCTCCCTCAGTACTGCCCCTCCGACCGTGCAGCGCTCCCTCAGTACTACCCCTCCGACAGTGCAGCGCTCCCTCAGTACTACCCCTCCGACAGTGCGGCGCTCCCTCAGTACTACCTCTCCGACAGTGCGGCGCTCCCTCAGTACTGCCCCTCTGACAGTGCAGCGCTCCCTCAGTACTAACCCTCCAACAGTGCAGCGCTCCCTCAGTACTGCCCCTCCGTCAGTGCGGCGCTCCCTCAGTACTGCCCCTCCGACAGTGCGGCGCTACCTCAATACTGCCCCTCCGACAGTGCGGCGCTCCCTCAGTACTGACCCTCCGACAGTGCGGCGCTCCCTCAGTACTGGCGCTCCGACAGTGCAGCGCTACCTCAGTACTGCCCCTCCGACAGTGCGGCACTCCCTCAGTACTGCCCCTCCGACAGTGCGGCGCTCCCTCAGTACTGGCGCTCCACCCTCCGACAGGCGCTCCCTCAGTACTGGCGCTCCGACAGTGCAGCGCTCCCTCAGTACTGACCCTCTGACAGTGCAGCGCTCCCTCAGTACTGCCCCTCCGTCAGTGCGGCGCTCCCTCAGTACTGCCCCTCCGACAGTGCGGCGCTCCCTCAATACTGCCCCTCCGACAGTGCGGCGCTCCCTCAGTACTGACCCTCCGACAGTGCGGCGCTCCCTCAGTACTGGCGCACCGACAGTGCAGCGCTCCCTCAGTACTGCCCCTCCGACAGTGCGGCGCTCCCTCAGTACTGACCCTCCGACAGTGCGGCGCTCCCTCAGTACTGGCGCTCCGACAGTGCGGCACTCCCTCAGTACTGCCCCTCCAACAGTGCAGCGCTCCCTCAGTACTGACCCTCCGACAGTGCGGTGCTCCCTCAGTACTGCCCCTCCGACAGTCCGGCGCTCCCTCAGTACTGCCCCTCCGACAGTCCGGCGCTCCCTCAGTACTGCATTGGAGTGTCAGCCTAGCTTTTTGTGCTAAAGTTCCTGGAGTGGTGCTTGAACCCACAACCTGCTGATTCAGAGAGAGAGAGAGGGAGAAAGAAAGAAAGACAGAAAGAAAGAACGAACAATAGAAAATGTTGGCGAAAAAAGAGGAATTGTTACCGACAACTTGCTTCGATGAAATGGTCCTGCAGGTGGTGATGTCTGGTTTGCAGATTATTCTTTGGGGCTCACAGTGACCGGAAAGGGCGTTACATTGGTAACAGGTCAGAGAGCTCACTGCAGGGGAGAGAAACAATGCACCACATTGAGTCACCTTAAGAATTCTGCGCTGAATTCAGCAACAATAAACCTCTCGCTTTACGGAGCCCTCCTGCCCCAGGATCACGGGCCACCTGTAGAGAACCCGAGACTGTCGGGCTGGCTCTGCAATCCCTGCACCCGCGGAGGGAGGGAGGGAAGAGGGGGTAAGCTCGTACCGCACAGGAGGAGTCCGCTCAGACACCGAGCCACACGAAGAGATCGGCAAACCAGGGAGAAAGGAACAGAAGGAGACGATGCTGGGGTGAGGTGAAGTCGGGGGCAGTCGGGCTGGGTGGCCTGTTTCTGTGGGGTAAATACTATGTAAAGAATGAGAGAAAGACTCGCATTTCTCCAGCACCTTTCACCACCTCAGGGCCATCCCAGAGCGCCTCCCAGCCGATGGACTGCTTTTGAATTGTAGCCACTGTTGTCATGTAGGAAACGTGGCAGCCAATTGGCGCACAGCAAGCTCCCACACACAGCAATGCGATAATGACCAGATCATCTGTCTTTCGTGGGGTTGCTTTGAGGGATAAATATTGGCCCCAGGACACCGGGGGAGAGCTCCCTGCTCCTCTGTAATGCTGTGTAATGTTACAGGAGACCAGCTGGTGTCTAAATATCTTTCCCGATTGACGATATAAAAAGTTTGTAAACTACAGGTAATCGTACCTTCAGCAAGCACCGTGCAGAAAGCGAGGATTGCGAAGAACGTTTTGCCTTTTCCCCGCGACATAATCCTCGGTGATCAGGTCAGTTCTGACTGTGTGCTCTGAGACACTTCCCTGTCGACACAAACACCGCCCAAAGTTACCAAGAAAACAATTAATCATCGCACTTCCGCTGTGCATTCTGTACTTCTCCTTTTCGTGCTGTGACAGGGCTGATTAACCCTTTGAAGCAAGGTTCCTCCTGCCTCTTGCAGCCAACATCCGTCACGCCTGCCCCACACATGGCTCGTCCATCATGGCTAAAGACTCCTTCGCCGAGCCGAGCCCAGCCCCCTATTCCCCAACCCACCCGACAGGCATGCAATATCCTGGGAGAGGCAATAAAACAGGCAACAAAAAAAACACCGCCAATAAGGAAAAGAAATGACTCTCGACCGTTCCTCGTCGACTCCCTCAAGGGATGTAACCAGCCCAGGAGAACACAGGGACCATTCACTACCGAGAAAGACACTTAGCTTCTGTACGATGCAAATACTGAATTGTGCCCTGCATTCTCTGAAATCAGTAGTGTGAGCGCTGTGTGTTCTCTGAAATCAGAAGTGTGAGCGCTGTGTGTTCTCTGAAATCAGTAGTGTGAGTGCTGTGTGTTCTCTGAAATCAGTAGTGTGAGCGCTGTGTGTTCTCTGAAATCAGTAGTGTGAGCGCTGTGTGTTCTCTGAAATCAGTAGTGTGAGCGCTGTGTGTTCTCTGAAATCAGTAGTGTGAGCGCTGTGTGTTCTCTGAAATCAGTAGTGTGAGTGCTGTGTGTTCACTGAAATCAGTAGTGTGAGTGCTGTGTGTTCTCTGAAATCAGTAGTGTGAGCGCTGTGTGTTCACTGAAATCAGTAGTGTGAGCGCTGTGTGTTCACTGAAATCAGTAGTGTGAGCGCTGTGTGTTCTCTGAAATCAGTAGTGTGAGCGCTGTGTGTTCTCTGAAATCAGTAGTGTGAGTGCTGTGTGTTCACTGAAATCAGTAGTGTGAGCGCTGTGTGTTCTCTGAAATCAGTAGTGTGAGCGCTGTGTGTTCACTGAAATCAGTAGTGTGAGCGCTGTGTGTTCGGTGAAATCAGTAGTGTGAGCGCTGTGTGTTCACTGAAATCAGTAGTGTGAGCGCTGTGTGTTCACTGAAATCAGTAGTGTGAGCGCTGTGTGTTCTGTGAAATCAGTAGTGTGAGCGCTGTGTGTTCTCTGAAATCAGCAGTGTGAGCGCTGTGTGTTCTGTGGAATCAGTAGTGTGAGCGCTGTGCGTTCTCTGAAATCAGCAGTGTGAGCGCTGTGTGTTCACTGAAATCAGTAGTGTGAGCGCTGTGTGTTCACTGAAATCAGTAGTGTGAGCGCTGTGCGTTCTCTGAAATCAGCAGTGTGAGCGCTGTGTGTTCTGTGGAATCAGTAGTGTGAGCGCTGTGTGTTCACTGAAATCAGTAGTGTGAGCGCTGTGTGTTCTGTGGAATCAGTAGTGTGAGCGCTGTGTGTTCTGTGGAATCAGTAGTGTGAGTGCTGTGTGTTCTGTGGAATCAGTAGTGTGAGTGCTGTGTGTTCTCTGAAATCAGCAGTGTGAGCGCTGTGTGTTCTGTGGAATCAGTAGTGTGAGTGCTGTGTGTTCTCTGAAATCAGCAGTGTGAGCGCTGTGTGTTCTGTGGAATCAGTAGTGTGAGTGCTGTGTGTTCTCTGAAATCAGCAGTGTGAGCGCTGTGTGTTCTGTGGAATCAGTAGTGTGAGCGCTGTGTGTTCTCTGAAATCAGCAGTGTGAGCGCTGTGTGTTCTGTGGAATCAGTAGTGTGAGCGCTGTGTGTTCACTGAAATCAGTAGTGTGAGCGCTGTGTGTTCACTGAAATCAGTAGTGTGAGCGCTGTGTGTTCTGTGGAATCAGTAGTTTGAGCGCTGTGTGTTCACTGAAATCAGTAGTGTGAGCGCTGTGTGTTCTGTGAAATCAGTAGTGTGAGCGCTGTGTGTTCTGTGAAATCAGTAGTGTGAGCGCTGTGTGTTCACTGAAATCAGTAGTGTGAGCGCTGTGTGTTCTGTGAAATCAGGAGTGTGAGCGCTGTGTGTTCACTGAAATCAGTAGTGTGAGCGCTGTGTGTTCTGTGAAATCAGTAGTGTGAGCGCTGTGTGTTCACTGAAGTCAGTAGTGTGAGTGCTGTGTGTTCTGTGAAATCAGTAGTGTGAGCGCTGTGTGATCTGTCAAATCAGTAGTGTGAGTGCTGTGTGTTCACTGAAATCAGTAGTGTGAGCGCTGTGTGTTCTGTGAAATCAGTAGTGTGAGCGCTGTGTGTTCTGTGGAATCAGTAGTGTGAGCGCTGTGTGTTCTCTGAAATCAGCAGTGTGAGCGCTGTGTGTTCTGTGGAATCAGTAGTGTGAGCGCTGTGTGTTCACTGAAATCAGTAGTGTGAGCGCTGTGTGTTCTGTGGAATCAGTAGTGTGAGCGCTGTGTGTTCACTGAAATCAGTAGTGTGAGCGCTGTGTGTTCTGTGAAATCAGTAGTGTGAGCGCTGTGTGTTCTGTGAAATCAGTAGTGTGAGCGCTGTGTGTTCTGTGAAATCAGGAGTGTGAGCGCTGTGTGTTCACTGAAATCAGTAGTGTGAGCGCTGTGTGTTCTGTGAAATCAGGAGTGTGAGCGCTGTGTGTTCTGTGAAATCAGGAGTGTGAGCGCTGTGTGTTCACTGAAATCAGTAGTGTGAGTGCTGTGTGTTCTGTGAAATCAGTAGTGTGAGCGCTGTGTGTTCTCTGAAATCAGCAGTGTGAGCGCTGTGTGTTCACTGAAATCAGTAGTGTGAGCGCTGTGTGTTCACTGAAATCAGTAGTGTGAGCGCTGTGCGTTCTCTGAAATCAGCAGTGTGAGCGCTGTGTGTTCTGTGGAATCAGTAGTGTGAGCGCTGTGTGTTCACTGAAATCAGTAGTGTGAGCGCTGTGTGTTCACTGAAATCAGTAGTGTGAGCGCTGTGTGTTCTGTGAAATCAGTAGTGTGAGCGCTGTGTGTTCTCTGAAATCAGCAGTGTGAGCGCTGTGTGTTCTGTGGAATCAGTAGTGTGAGCGCTGTGCGTTCTCTGAAATCAGCAGTGTGAGCGCTGTGTGTTCTGTGGAATCAGTAGTGTGAGTGCTGTGTGTTCACTGAAATCAGTAGTGTGAGTGCTGTGTGTTCACTGAAATCAGTAGTGTGAGCGCTGTGTGTTCTCTGAAATCAGTAGTGTGAGCGCTGTGTGTTCTCTGAAATCAGCAGTGTGAGCGCTGTGTGTTCACTGAAATCAGTAGTGTGAGCGCTGTGTGTTCTCTGAAATCAGCAGTGTGAGCGCTGTGTGTTCACTGAAATCAGTAGTGTGAGCGCTGTGTGTTCACTGAAATCAGTAGTGTGAGCGCTGTGCGTTCTCTGAAATCAGCAGTGTGAGCGCTGTGTGTTCTGTGGAATCAGTAGTGTGAGCGCTGTGTGTTCACTGAAATCAGTAGTGTGAGCGCTGTGTGTTCTGTGGAATCAGTAGTGTGAGCGCTGTGTGTTCTGTGGAATCAGTAGTGTGAGCGCTGTGTGTTCTCTGAAATCAGCAGTGTGAGCGCTGTGTGTTCTGTGGAATCAGTAGTGTGAGCGCTGTGTGTTCACTGAAATCAGTAGTGTGAGCGCTGTGTGTTCACTGAAATCAGTAGTGTGAGCGCTGTGTGTTCTGTGGAATCAGTAGTTTGAGCGCTGTGTGTTCACTGAAATCAGTAGTGTGAGCGCTGTGTGTTCTGTGAAATCAGTAGTGTGAGCGCTGTGTGTTCTGTGAAATCAGTAGTGTGAGCGCTGTGTGTTCTGTGAAATCAGGAGTGTGAGCGCTGTGTGTTCACTGAAATCAGTAGTGTGAGCGCTGTGTGTTCTCTGAAATCAGGAGTGTGAGCGCTGTGTGTTCACTGAAATCAGTAGTGTGAGCGCTGTGTGTTCTGTGAAATCAGTAGTGTGAGCGCTGTGTGTTCACTGAAGTCAGTAGTGTGAGTGCTGTGTGTTCTGTGAAATCAGTAGTGTGAGCGCTGTGTGATCTGTCAAATCAGTAGTGTGAGTGCTGTGTGTTCACTGAAATCAGAAGTGTGAGCGCTGTGTGTTCTGTGAAATCAGTAGTGTGAGCGCTGTGTGTTCACTGAAATCAGTAGTGTGAGTGCTGTGTGTTCTGTGAAATCAGTAGTGTGAGCGCTGTGTGTTCTCTGAAATCAGCAGTGTGAGCGCTGTGTGTTCACTGAAATCAGTAGTGTGAGCGCTGTGTGTTCACTGAAATCAGTAGTGTGAGCGCTGTGTGTTCTCTGAAATCAGCAGTGTGAGCGCTGTGTGTTCACTGAAATCAGTAGTGTGAGCGCTGTGTGTTCACTGAAATCAGTAGTGTGAGCGCTGTGTGTTCTGTGGAATCAGTAGTGTGAGCGCTGTGTGTTCTGTGGAATCAGTAGTGTGAGCGCTGTGTGTTCTCTGAAATCAGCAGTGTGAGCGCTGTGTGTTCTGTGGAATCAGTAGTGTGAGCGCTGTGTGTTCACTGAAATCAGTAGTGTGAGCGCTGTGTGTTCTGTGGAATCAGTAGTGTGAGCGCTGTGTGTTCACTGAAATCAGTAGTGTGAGCGCTGTGTGTTCACTGAATTCAGTAGTGTGAGCGCTGTGTGTTCTGTGGAATCAGTAGTGTGAGCGCTGTGTGTTCACTGAAATCAGTAGTGTGAGCGCTGTGTGTTCTGTGGAATCAGTAGTGTGAGCGCTGTGTGTTCACTGAAATCAGTAGTGTGAGCGCTGTGTGTTCTGTGAAATCAGTAGTGTGAGCGCTGTGTGTTCTGTGAAATCAGTAGTGTGAGCGCTGTGTGTTCTGTGAAATCAGGAGTGTGAGCGCTGTGTGTTCACTGAAATCAGTAGTGTGAGCGCTGTGTGTTCTGTGAAATCAGGAGTGTGAGCGCTCTGTGTTCACTGAAATCAGTAGTGTGAGCGCTGTGTGTTCTATGAAATCAGTAGTGTGAGCGCTGTGTGTTCACTGAAGTCAGTAGTGTGAGCGCTGTGTGTTCTGTGAAATCAGTAGTGTGAGCGCTGTGTGATCTGTCAAATCAGTAGTGTGAGTGCTGTGTGTTCACTGAAATCAGTAGTGTGAGCGCTGTGTGTTCTGTGAAATCAGTAGTGTGAGCGCTGTGTGTTCACTGAAATCAGCAGTGTGAGCGCTGTGTGTTCACTGAAATCAGTAGTGTGAGCGCTGTGTGTTCTCTGAAATCAGTAGTGTGAGCGCTGTGTGTTCACTGAAATCAGTAGTTTGAGTGCTGTGTGTTCTCTGAAATCAGCAGTGTGAGCGCTGTGTGTTCACTGAAATCAGTAGTGTGAGCGCTGTGTGTTCACTGAAATCAGTAGTGTGAGCGCTGTGTGTTCTCTGAAATCAGCAGTGTGAGCGCTGTGTGTTCACTGAAATCAGTAGTGTGAGCGCTGTGTGTTCACTGAAATCAGTAGTGTGAGCGCTGTGCGTTCTCTGAAATCAGCAGTGTGAGCGCTGTGTGTTCACTGAAATCAGCAGTGTGAGTGCTGTGTGTTCTGTGAAATCAGTAGTGTGAGCACTGTGTGTTCTCTGAAATCAGCAGTGTGAGTGCTGTGTGTTCTGTGGAATCAGTAGTGTGAGCGCTGTGTGTTCACTGAAATCAGTAGTGTGAGCGCTGTGTGTTCTGTGGAATCAGTATTGTGAGCGCTGTGTGTTCTGTGAAATCAGTAGTGTGAGCGCTGTGTGTTCACTGAAATCAGTAGTGTGAGCGCTGTGTGTTCACTGAAATCAGTAGTGTGAGCGCTGTGTGTTCTGTGGAATCAGTAGTGTGAGCGCTGTGTGTTCACTGAAATCAGTAGTGTGAGCGCTGTGTGTTCACTGAAATCAGTAGTGTGAGCGCTGTGTGTTCACTGAAATCAGTAGTGTGAGCGCTGTGTGTTCTGTGAAATCAGTAGTGTGAGCGCTGTGTGTTCACTGAACTCGGGAGTGTTGGCGCTCTGCGTTCTCTGAACTCGGGAGTGTGAGCACTGAGCGTTGTCTGAACTCGGGAGTGTGAGCGCTGTGCGTTCTCTGAACTCGGGAGTGTGAGTGCTGTGCGTTCTCTGAACTCGCGAGTGTGAGCGCTGTGTGTTCACTGAACTCGGGAGTGTTGATGCTGTGTGTTCTCTGACCTTGGTAATGGGTTTAATATCTCTCCTGCACTGGGAAACAGGGACACTGTTTAACGTTCCACCTTGAACAGGGAGACAGGGCCTCAGTTTAACATCCCCCCCTAAACAGGGAGACGGGGCCTCGGTTTAACATCCCCCCAGAACAGGGAGACGGGGCCTCGGTTTAACATCCCCCCTGAACAGGGAGACGGGGCCTCGGTTAAACATCCCCCCCTGTACAGGGAGACGGGGCCTCGGTTTAACATCCCCCCTGAACAGGGAGACGGGGCCTCGGTTTAACATCCCCGTGAACAGGGAGACGGGGCCTCGGTTTAACATCCCCCTGAACAGGGAGACGGGGCCTCGGTTTAACATCCCCCTGAACAGGGAGACTGGGCCTCGGTTTAATATCCCCCCTGAACAGGGAGACGGGGCCTCGGTTTAACATCCCCTGAACAGGGAGACGGGGCCTCGGTTTAACATCGCCCCTGAACAGGGAGACGGGGCCTCGGTTTAACATCCCCCCTGAACAGGGAGACGGGGCCTCGGTTTAACGTCCCCCCTGATCAGGGAGACGGTGCCTCGGTTTAACATCCCCCCCTAAACTGGGAGACGGGCCTCGGTTTAACATCTCCCCTGAACAGGGAGACGGGGCCTCGGTTTAACATCCACCCTCAACAGGGAGACAGTGCCTCGGTTTAACATCCCCCTGAACAGGGAGACGGGGCCTCGGTTTAACATGCCCCTGAACAGGGAAACGGGGCCTCGGTTTAACATCCCCTCAACAGGGAGACGGGGCCTCAGTTTAACATCCCCCTGAACAGGGAGACGAGGCCTTGGTTTAACATCCCCTGAACAGGGTGATGGGGCCTCGGTTTAACATCCCCCTGAACAGGGAGACGGGGCCTCGGTTTGACATCCCCCCTGCACAGGGAGACAGGGCCTCGGTTTAACATCCCCTCTGAAAAGGGAGACGGGGCCTTGGTTTAACATGCCCCCTGAACAGAGAGACGGGGCCTCGGTTTAACATCCCCTGAACAGGGAGACGGGGTCTAGGTTTACCATCTCCCCTGAACAGGGAGACGGGACCTCGGCTTAACATCCCCCCTGAACAGGGAGACGGGGCCTCGGTTTAATATCCCCCCTGAACAGGGAGACGGGGTCTCGGTTTACCATCCTCCCTGAACAGGGAGAAGGGACCTCGGTTTAACATCCCCCCTGAACAGGGAGACGGGGCCTCGGTTTAACATCCCCCCTGAACAGGGAGACAGGCCTCGGTTTAACATCCCCCCTGAACAAGGAGACGGGGACTCAGTTTAACATCCCCCCTGAACAGGGAGACGGGCCCTCGGTTTAACATCCCCCCTGAACAGGGAGACGGGACCTCGGTTTAACATTCCCCTGAACAGGGAGACGGGCCCTCGGTTTAACATCCCCTGAACAGGGAGACGGGGCCTCGGTTTAACATCCACCCTGAACAGAGAGACGGGGCCTCGGTTTGACATCCCCCCGGAACAGGGAGACGGGCCCTCGGTTTAACATCCCCTGAACAGGGAGACGGGGCCTTGGTTTAACATCCCCTGAACAGGGAGACGGGGCCTCGGTTTAACATCCCCTGAACAGAGAGACGGGGCCTCGGTTTGACATCCCCCCGGAACAGGGAGACGGGGCATCGGTTTAACATCCCCCCGGAACAGGGAGACGGGCCTCGGATTAACATCCCCCCTGAACAGGGAGACGGGGCCTCGGTTTAACATCCCCCCTGAACAGGGAGACGGGGCCACTTCATCCCTTCTCATGAACCCCAAAACCTCCTCCCACTCTCCTAAACCACTTTACTTCCACTCTCCTGAAACCCTTCTCATGTGTCTCTAACTTTCTGTATCTGTATCATTCTCTCTCTATTCTGCATCTCTCTCTCTCTATTCTGCATCTCTCTCTCTCTATTCTGTATCTCTCTCTCTCTCTATTCTGTATCTCTCTCTCTCTCTATTCTGTATCTCTCTCTCTTTCTATTCTGTATCTCTCTCTCTATCTATCTCTCTTTCTATTCTGTATTTCTCTCCCTATCTATCTCTCTCTCTATTCTGTATCTCTCTCTCTGTCTATCTCTCTCTCTATTCTGTATCTCTCTCTCTCTCTATCTCTCTTTCTATTCTGTATCTCTCTCTCTCTATTCTTTATCTCTCTCTCCCTATTCTGTATCTGTCTCTCTCTCTCTCTCTGTACATTGCAAAATCCAAAACGAGATTTAAATTCAACAACTTATTGGCAAACCGGCTGGAAATAATCAACAAGGGTGGAATCATTCTTCACAGAGGAACAACAAGAACAACACTTGACCAGAAATGTGGATTTCGAAGGAGCCAACATTCTTCCTGTTCATCTCAAAATAGGATGAACCACAAATCTCAAACAGAATACAGGTAGTTCCCCCGCAGATCCAAATCCAGACTCTCCTATTTCCTTGTGTCCTTATCAAGGTGGCTTAGGTCAATCATCAATACTCTCCATTCCATTCCGATGACAATTAATTAGTGCTTAATTGTTATTCTACGGCGAGTGTCTCACCTCCTGACTCCCCAAAGCCTTTCCACCATCTACAAGGTACAAGTCAGGAGTGTGATAAGAACATAAGAACATAAGAAATAGGAGCAGGAGTTGGCCATTTGGCCCCTCGAGCCTGCTCCGCCATTTAATGAGATCATGGCTGATCTGATCTTGGCCTCAACTCCACTTCCCTGCCCGCTCCCCATAACCCTTCACTCCCTTATCGTTCAAAAATCTGTCTATCTCCACCTTAAATATATTCAATGACTCCGCCTCCACAGCTCTCTGGGGAAGAGAATTCCAAAGATTCACGACCCTCTGAGAGAAGAAATTCCTCCTCATCTCAGTTTTAAATGGACGACCCCTTATTCTGAAACTATGCCCCCTAGTTCTAGATTCCCCCATGAGGGGAAACATCTTCTCTGCATCTACCTTGTCGAGCCCACTCAGTATCTTATATGTTTCAATAAGATCACCTCTCATTCTTCTAAACTCCAATGAGTATAGGCCCAACCTGCTCAACCTTTCTTCATAAGTCAAACCCCTCATCTCAGGAATCAACCTAGTGAATCGTCTCTGAACTGCCTCCAATGCAAGTATATCCCTCCTTAAATAAGGAGGCCAAAACTGTATGCAGTACTCCAGGTATGGTCTCACCAATACCCTGTACAGTTGTAGCAAGACTTCCCTGCTTTTATACTCCAACCCCCTTGAAATAAAGGCCAACATTCCATTTGCCTTCCTGATTACTTGCTGTACCTGCATGCTAACTTTTTGTGTTTCATGCACAAGGACCCCCAAGTCCCTCTGAACTGTAGCATTTTGTAATCTTTCTCCATTTAAATAATAATTTGCTTTTTTATTTTTCTTACCAAAGTGTATAACCTCGCACTTTTCCACATTATACTCCATCTGCCAAATGTTTGCCCACTCACTTAGCCTGTCTATGTCCCTTTGCAGATTCTTTGTGTCCTCTTCACAACTTGCTTTCCCACCTTTCTTTGTATTATTAGCACATTTGGCTACATTACACTCAGTCCCTTCATCCAAGTCATTAATATAGATTGTAAATAGTTGAGGCCCCAGCACTGATCCCTGTGGCACCCCACTAGTTACCGTTTGCCAACCGGAAAATGACCCATTTATCCCAACTCTCTGTTTTCTGTTAGTTAGCCAATCCTCTATCCATGCTAATATATTACCCCCAACTCCGTGAGGTCTTATCTTCTGCAGTAACCTTTTATGTGGCACCTTATCGAATGCCTTCTGGAAATCCAAATACACGACATCCACTAGTTCCCCTTTATCCACCCTGCTCGTTACATCCTCAACTCTTCCTCGAGGCTACCTAGGCCAATTTGATTTGTCCAATCAATATGAAGATTAAAATCGCCCATGATTATTGCTGTACCTTTCTTACAAGCCTCCATTATTTCTTGATTTATACTCTGTCCAACAGTGAAGCTACTGTTAGGGGGCCGATAGACTACACCCACCAGGGACTTCTTTCCCTTATTAGTTCTTATCTCCACCCAAACTGATTCTACATCTTGCTCTTCTGAACCAGTATCATTTGTCACTACTGCACTGATCTCATCATTTATTAACAGAGCTACCCCACCTCCTTTTCCTTTCTATCCTTCCGAAATGTCAAATGTCAAACTATCTGTGTGTATCTCTCTTTCTGTATCTCTCTCTCTCTTTCGGTATCTGTGTCTCTCTCTCTCTTTCTGTATCTGTCTCTCTCTGTATCTGTCTCTCTCTCTCTCTCTGTATCTGTCTCTCTCTCTCTTTTGCTATCCGTGTCTCTCTCTCTCTTTCTGTATCTGTCTCTCTCTTTCTGTATCTGTCTCTCTCTCTGTATCTGTGTCTCTCTCTCTGTCTCTCTCTCTCTCTCTTTCTGTGTCTCCATCTTTTTCTGTATCTGTCTCTCTCTCTCTGTATCTGTGTCTCTCTCTTTCTGTATCTGTGTGTCTCTCTTTCTGTATCTGTGTCTCTCTTTCTGAATCTGAGTGTCTCTCTCTTTCTGTATCTGTGTCTCTCTTTTTCTGTATCTGTCTCTCTTTCTGTATCTCTCTCTCTCTCTCTGTATCTGTGTCTCTCTCGCTCTGTATTCTGTATCTTTGGCTGTCAAGCGCTTTGGGACATCCTGAAGTCATGAAACGCGCTGTAATAATGCAAATCAATGTTTTTATTAAATAAAAGAGAGCGTTCATCTTGGTTTAAAACAGATGGGGTCACAGCAGATTAATAGACACTAAACCGCAAGAGGCATTAGCTTGAACAGATTAAAGCCGCATCACTACACTGAAAGCAAACGTTTATGGCCCCGATCGCCGAGGTTACAATCCGAATGTCTTTCATTCGCCAACTCGTGAAAGGTGGCATCTTAAATCCACAGCAAGTGGCAGAGAAAGCGATTGTCCCAGCGCAGTCACATCCCGCTCGAGAGATACCGGTGTACGGAGAGAAACTTCCCCGCAGTTGGCAGTCAGGGTCAACACTGGGGGGTGGGAGGGGCAGGAGCGTCAGCCAGTGTCAGCCCCGGCGAGCAGGAGCCTCAGTTACCAGGACATCACCAGGGGAGCAGGAGCCTCAGTCACCAGGACACCACCAGGGGGAGCAGGAGCCTCAGTCACCAGGACACCACCAGGGGGAGCAGGAGCCTCAGTCACCAGGACACCACCAGGGGAGCAGGAGCCTCAGTCACCAGGACACCATCAGGGGGAGCAGGAGCATCAGTCACCAGGACACCACCAGGGGGAGCAGGAGCCTCAGTCAGGGTCAGCACCAGGTGGAGCAGGAGCCTCATTCAGAGTGACCACCAGGGGGAGCAGGAACATAAGTCAGAGTGACCACCAGGGGGAGCAGGAGCATCAGTCAGAGCGACGACCAGGGGGAGCAGGAGCATCAGTCAGAGTGACCACCAGGGGGAGCAGGATCCTCAGTCAGAGTGACCACCAGGGGGAGCAGGAGCCTCAGTCAGAGTGACCACCAGGGGGAGCAGGAGCCTCAGTCAGAGTGACCACCAGGGGAAGCAGGAGCCTCAGTCAGAGTGACCACCAGGGGGAGCAGGATCCTCAGTCAGAGTGACCACCAGGGGGAGCAGGAGCCTCAGACGAGTGACCACCAGGGGGAGCAGGAGCCTCAGTCACCAGGACACCACCAGGGAAGGAGGAGCCTCAGTCAGAGTGACCACCAGGGGGAGCCGGAGCTTCAGTCAGAGTCACCACCAGGGGGAGCAGGAGCCTCAGTCACCAGGACACCACCAGGGAAGGAGGAGCCTCAGTCAGAGTGACCACCAGGGGGAGCCGGAGCTTCAGTCAGAGTCACCACCAGGGGGAGCAGGAGCCTCAGTCATGGTGACCACCAGGGGGAGCCGGAGCCTCAGTCAGAGTGACCACCAGGGGGAGCAGGAGCCTCAGTCAGAGTCACCACCAGGGGGAGCCGGAGCTTCAGTCAGAGTGACCACCAGGGGGAGCAGGAGCCTCAGTCAGAGTGACCACCAGGGGGAGCCGGAGCCTCAGTCAGAGTCACCACCAGGGGGAGCAGGAGCCTCAGTCATGGAGACCACCAGGGGGAGCAGGAGCCTCAGTCAGAGTGACCACCAGGGGGAGCAGGAGCCTCAGTCATGGTGACCACCAGGGGGAGCAGGAGCCTCAGTCATGGTGACCACCAGGGGGAGCAGGAGCCTCAGTCAGAGTCACCACCAGGGGGAGCAGGAGCCTCAGTCAGAGTCACCACCAGGGGGAGCAGGAGCCTCAGTCAGAGTGAGCACCAGGGGGAGCAGGAGCCTCAGTCATGGAGACCACCAGGGGGAGCCGGAGCCTCAGTCAGAGTCACCACCAGGGGGAGCCGGAGCCTCAGTCAGAGTCACCACCAGGGGGAGCCGGAGCCTCAGTCACCAAGACACCCGATGCTCTGGAAGTCCAGGCTCATCCCTTGGGAAATCACACAGCACCGGAGTCTGTATCTGGAGGAGGGAAAGACAGGAATTCAGACGCATCAGTTTAACATCAAGTTGCATTTATCTCGCGTCTTTACAACCTCTCAAGACACGTCACAGAGCGTAAATCGGACAAAAATTTGAGACCGAGATATTAGGACAGGTGACCAAAAGCTTGGTCAAAGAGGTCGGTTTTAAGGAGGGTCTTCAAGGAGGAGAGAGAGACGGAGAGGTTTAGGGAGGGAATTCCAGAGCTCGGGGCCCAGGCAGCTGAAGGCACGGCCGCCAATGGTGGAGCGATGGAAAGAGGGGGATGCGCAAGAGGCCAGAATTGGAGGAGCGCAGAGATCTTTAGGGCTGGAGGAGGTTACACAGGAACAGGAGGCGGCCCATTCAGCCCCTCGGGTCTGTTACACAGGAACAGGAGGAGCCCATTCAGCCCCATCGAGCCTGTTACACAGGAACAGGAGGAGGCCATTCAGCCCCCTTGAGCCTGTTACACAGGAACAGGAGGAGGCCATTCAGCCCCTCGAGCCTGATACACACGAACAGGAGGAGCCCATTCAGCCCCCTTGTGCCTGTTACATAGCAACAGGAGGAGGCCCATTCAGCCCCCTCGAGCCTGTTACACAGGAACAGGAGGAGGCCCATTCAGCCTCTCGGGCCTGTTACACAGGAACAGGAGGAGGCCCATTCAGCCCCTCGGGCCAGTTACACAGGAACAGGAGGAGGCCATTCAGCCCCTTGGGTCTGTTACACAGGAACAGGAGGAGGCCATTCTGCCCCTTGGGTCTGTTACACAGGAACAGGAGGAGGCTATTCAGTCTCTCAGGCCTGTTACACAGGAACAGGAGGAGGCCCATTCAGCCCCTCGAACCTGTTGCACAGGAACCGGAGGAGGCCATTCAGCCTCTCAGGCCTGTTACACAGGAACAGGAGGAGGCCATTCAGCCCCCTTGAGCCTGTTACACAGGATCAACAGGAGGCCCATTCAGCCCCTCGAACCTGTTGCACAGCAACAGGAGGAGGCCATTCAGCCTCTCAGCCCTGTTACACAGGAACAGGAGGAGGCCATTCAGCCCCTCGAACCTGTTACACAGGAACCGGAGGAGGCCACTTAGCCCCTCGAACCTGTTACACAGGAACCGGAGGAGGCCACTCAGCCCCTCAAGCCTGTTACACAGGAACAGGAGGAGGCCATTCAACCCCTCGAGACTGTTACATAGAAACAAGAGGAGGGAATTCAGCCTCCAAGAGACTGTTACATAGAGACAGGAGGAGGCCATTCAGCCCCCCGGGCCTGTTACATAGGAACAGGAGGAGGCCAGTTTATATTTAAGAAGGAGATAGATAGATTTCGAGACAAAAAAGGCATCAAGGGGTATGGGGAGAGCGCGGGAATATGGTATTGAGATAGAGGATCAGCCATGATCATATTGAATGGCGGAGCAGGCTCGAAGGGCCGAATGGCCTACTCCTGCTCCTATTTTTCTATGTTTCTATGTTCTAGGCTGTTCAGCCCCTAGGGTCTGTTGCATAGGAACAGGAGGAGCCTATTCAGCCCTCGAACATGTTACATCGGAACAGAAGGAGGCACATTCAGCCCCTTGAGCCTGTTACATCGGAACAGGAGGAGGCCATTCTGCCCCTCAGGCCTGTTACATAGGAACAGGAGGAGGCCCATTCAGCCCCTTGGGCCTGTTGCATAGGAACAGGAGGCCATTCAGCCCCTCTGTCTTGTTATATAGGAACAGGAGGAGGCTGTTCAGCCCCTCGGGCCTCTTATATAGGAATTAGGAGGATGCCATTCACCCCCCCCCCCCGGCCTGTTAAATAGGAAAAGAGTAGCGAAAGTAAATGTGGGTTCCTTACAGGCTGAGACAGGAGAAATTATAATGGGGAAGAAGGTAATGGCAGAGAAATTAAACAAATACTTTGTGTCCGTCTTCACGGAAGAAGACGCAAAAAAGCTTCCCGGAAATAGTGGAGAACCAAGGCTCTAGCGAGAATGAGAAAATTAAATACATTAATATTAGTAAAAAAATAGTACTGGAGAAATTAATGGGACTGAAAGCCGATAAATCTCCTGGACTTGATGGCCTACTTCCTCGGGTTTTGAAAGAGGTGGCTATAGAGATAGTGGATGCATTGATTGTCATTTTCCAAAATTCCATAGATTCTAGAACAGTTCCCGCGGATTGGAAGGTAGCAAATGTAACCCCACTATTTAAGAAATGAGGGAGAGAGAAAACAGGGAACTACAGACTAGTTAGCCTGACATCAGTAGTAGGGAAAATGCTAGAATCTATTATTAAGGACGTGGTAACAGGGCACTTAGAAAATAATAATAGGATTGGGCAGAGTCAACACAGATTTATGAAAGGGAAATCGTGTTTGACGAATCTGTTAGAGTTTTTTGAGGTTGTAACTAGCAGAATAGATAAGGGGGAACCAGTGGATGTGGTGTATTTAGATTTTCAGAAGGCATTCGATAAGATGCCACACAAGAGGGTATTAAACAAAATTAGGGCTCATGGGATTGGGGGTAATATACTAGCATGAATTGAGGATTGGTTAATGGACAGAAAACAGAGCGCAGGAATAAATGGTTCATTTTCGGATTGGCAGGCTGTAACTAGTAGGGTACCGCAAGGATCAGTGCTTGGGCCTCAGCTATTCACAATCGACATCAATGATTTGGGTGAGGGGACCAAATATAATATATCCAAGTTTGCTGATGATAAAAAGCTGGGAGGGAATGTAAGTTGTGAGGAGGATGCAAGGAGGGTTCAAGGGGATATAGACAGGCTAAGTGAGTGGGCAAGAACATGGCAAATGGAATATAATGTGGAGAAATGTGACGTTATTCACTTTGGTAGGAAAAATAGAAAAGCAGAGTATTTTTTAAATGGTGAGAGATTGGGAAATGTTGGTGTTCAGAGGGACATGGGTGTCCTTGTACACGAATCACTGAAAGTTAACATGCAGGTACAGCAAGCAATAAGGAAAAGCAAATGGTATGTTAGCCTTTATTACAAGAGGATTTGAGTATAAGAGTAAAGACATCTTACTGCAATTATATCGGGCCCTGGTGAGACCACACCTGGAATATTGTGTACAGTTTTGCTCTCCTTACCTAAGGAAGGATATACTTGCCATAGAGGGAGTGCAACGAAGGTTCACCAGACTGATTCCTGGGATGGGGGGATTGTCCTATGAGGAGAGTTTGAGTAGACTAGGCCTATATTCTCTAGAGTTTAGAAGAATGAGAGGTGATCTCATTGAAACATACAAAATTCTTACAGGGCTTGACAGGGTAGATGCAGGGAGGATGTTTCCCCTGGCTGGGGAGTCTAGAACCAGGGGTCACAGTCTTAGGATAAGGGGTCGGCCATTTAGGACTGAGATGAGGAGAAATTTCTTCACTCAGAGGGTGGTGAATCTTTGGAATTCTCTGCCCCAGAGGGCTGTGGAGGCTCAGTCGTTGAGTATATTCAAGACAGAGATCGATAGATTTTTGGATATTAAGGGCTGGATTTTGATACTCAGGTCGGGTTGGTATCGTGAATCCCACATTTTGGCTTGTGAACCTGCCTCCATCGAGATGTGGCCAACCCACTGTATTTTCCCTTGATTGACCTTGTTGAGCCCGCCCAGTGGGCTCAGCAGGCCAATTAAGGGCCACCCGGCAACAGGTGACGTCACAGACTGACATTTCATCTGTCAAGAGCTTTTGACAGATGAAATATCAGCGTTTGACAGCTCTGTGAAGCACTGACAGTATCATTTCTAACTTGAGTCCTTCCTCTCAGGCTGAGTTAGAAATCATTCAGCACAGAAAACAGAAGGCTGCAGTTTTTGACAGGACCACGGCTTTCCTGCTTTCTGTGCCGGTGAGATTTCTGACTCCCGAGACCTGAAGGGCTGACACCTGCAGGAGGAAGTTAAGGTAAGTAAAACTTTTTCCCACACTTAGCACTTACCTTACACACTTACCTCTGCACACATGCACCCATCACTCACCTGCCCACCGGACATATCGACCCCTCCAACCCCTGCAGACCCACGGCCCGCCCCGATAACTTGGCGTGGTTGCCACCTGTCGGGAAGCCCACATTTCACCTTTTAAAATAGGGATTATCCAAAAAACTGCCTGTTAACTACCTGTTAACAGGCAGTTAATTGTCACGAATCCCTTCCCGCCTCAGGGAGTCGGGTCTCAGCACAGGTCGGGTACCCGCTGCCAGCGAAACTGGCATGGAGGCGGGATGGGGTCGGGACCCCCGAATCTGCAACTTTAACCCCCCACACGCCTCCAAACCCGACTCCACGGGTCAGTGAAAATCCAGCCCTAAGGGAATCAAGGGATATGGGGATAGTGCAGGAAAGTGGAGATGAGGCAGAAGATCAGCCATGATCTTATTGAATGGCGGAGCAGGCTCGAGGGGCCGAATGGATGACTCTTGCTCTTAGTTCTTATGTTCTTATATTCTTATAACAGGAGGAGGCCTGTTACGGGGACACAGATCCCAGTCATTGGGCATTTGGTGTAGTTGTTTTGGGAATAAAACGAGATGCGATTCCTACCCCCGTTATCAGTCGGCCTTTGAGTACTGGTCCCTGGCGTCACTGTGCTGCTCGTTCTGTCTCCTGATTCACCAAATTCAATGAAACAGAGGAGAAATGAAGAGATCATTAAACCAAAGGCTAGAAATTCCGCGCTCCTGACTTAATAATCTTCCTGGGATTCATTCCACCAATTTACACAGGAACAGGAGGCGCCCATTCAGCCCCTCGAGCCTGTTACATAGGAACAGGAGGAGGCCCATTCAGCCCCTCGAGCCTGTTACACAGGAACAGGAGGAGGCCCATTCAGCCCCTCGAGCCTGTTACACAGGAACAGGAGGAGGCCCATTCAACCCCTCGAGCCTGTTACACAGGAAAAGGAGGTGGCCCATTCAACCCCTCGAGCCTGTTACACAGGAACAGGAGGAGGCCCATTCAGCTCCCTCGAGCCTTGTTACACAGGAACAGGAGGAGGCCATTCAGCCCCTTGAGCCTGTTACACAGGAACAGGAGGAGCCCATTCAGCCCCTCGAGCCTGTTACACAGGAACAGGAGGAGGCCATTCAGCCCCTCGAGCCTGTTACACAGGAACAGGAGGAGGCCCATTCAGCCCCTCGGGTCTGTTACACAGGAACAGGAGGCGACCCATTCAGCCCCTCGGGTCTGTAACATAGGAACAGGAGGAGGCCATTCAGCCCCTCGAGCCTGTTACACAGGAACAGGAGGCGGCCATTCAGCCCCTCGAGCCTGTTACACAGGAACAGGAGGCGGCCATTCAGCCCCTCGAGCCTGTTACACAGGAACAGGAGGAGGCCCATTCAGCCCCTGAGCCTGTTACACAGGAACAGGAGGAGGCCCATTCAGCCCCTCAGGTCTGTAACACAGGAACAGGAGGCGCCCATTCAGCCCCTCGAGCCTGTTACATAGGAACAGGAGGAGGCCCATTCAGCCCCTCGAGCCTGTTACATAGGAACAGGAGGAGGCCCATTCAGCCCCTCGAGCCTGTTACACAGGAACAGGAGGAGGCCTTGCAGCCCCTCGAGCCTGTTCACAGGAACAGGAGGCCCATTCAGCCCCTCGAGCCTGTTACATAGGAACAGGAGGAGGCCCATTCAGCCCCTCGAGCCTGTTACACAGGAACAGGAGGAGGCCCATTCAGCCCCTCGGGTCTGTTACACAGGAACAGGAGGAGGCCCATTCAGCCCCTCGAGCCTGTTACACAGGAACAGGAGGAGGCCATTCAGCCCCTCGAGCCTGTTACACAGGAACAGGAGGAGGCCCATTCAGCCCCTCGGGTCTGTTACACAGGAACAGGAGGCGACCCATTCAGCCCCTCGGGTCTGTAACATAGGAACAGGAGGAGGCCATTCAGCCCCTCGAGCCTGTTACACAGGAACAGGAGGCGGCCATTCAGCCCCTCGAGCCTGTTACACAGGAACAGGAGGCGGCCATTCAGCCCCTCGAGCCTGTTACACAGGAACAGGAGGAGGCCCATTCAGCCCCTGAGCCTGTTACACAGGAACAGGAGGAGGCCCATTCAGCCCCTCAGGTCTGTAACACAGGAACAGGAGGCGGCCATTCAGCCCCTCGAGCCTGTTACACAGGAACAGGAGGAGGCCATTCAACCCCTCGAGACTGTTACATAGAAACAAGAGGAGGGAATTCAGCCTCCAAGAGACTGTTACATAGAGACAGGAGGAGGCCATTCAGCCCCCCGGGTCTGTTACATAGGAACAGGAGGAGGCCAGTTTATATTTAAGAAGGAGATAGATAGATTTCTAGACAAAAAAGGCATCAAGGGGTATGGGGAGAGAGCGGGAATATGGTATTGAGATAGAGGATCAGCCATGATCATATTGAATGGCGGAGCAGGCTCGAAGGGCTGAATGGCCTACTCCTGCTCCTATTTTTCTATGTTCTAGGCCGTTCAGCCCCTAGGGTCTGTTGCATAGGAACAGGAGGAGCCTATTCAGCCCTCGAACATGTTACATCGGAACAGAAGGAGGCACATTCAGCCCCTTGAGCCTGTTACATCGGAACAGGAGGCGGCCATTCAGACCCTCGGGCCTGTTACTTAGGAACAGGCGGAGGCCATTCTGCCCCTCAGGCCTGTTATATAGGAACAGGAGGAGGCCCATTAAGCCCCTTGGGCCTGTTGCATAGGAACAGGAGGCCATTCAGCTCCTCGAGCCTGTTACAGAGGAACAGGAGGAAGCCATTCAGCCCCTCTGTCTTGTTATATAGGAACAGGAGGAGGCTGTTCAGCCCCTCGGGCCTCTTATATAGGAATTAGGAGGATGCCATTCACCACCCCCCACCGGCCTGTTAAATAGGAAAAGATTAGCGAAAGTAAATGTGGGTTCCTTACAGGCTGAGACAGGAGAAATTATAATGGGGAAGAAGGTAATGGCAGAGAAATTAAACAAATACTTTGTGTCCGTCTTCACGGAAGAAGACGCAAAAAAGCTTCCCGGAAATAGTGGAGAACCAAGGCTGTAGCGAGAATGAGAAAATTAAATACATTAATATTAGTAAAAAAATAGTACTGGAGAAATTAATGGGACTGAAAGCCGATAAATCTCCTGGACTTGATGGCCTACTTCCTCGGGTTTTGAAAGAGGTGGCTATAGAGATAGTGGATGCATTGGTTGTCATTTTCCAAAATTCCATAGATTCTAGAACAGTTCCCGCGGATTGGAAGGTAGCAAATGTAACCCCACTATTTAAGAAATGAGGGAGAGAGAAAACAGGGAACTACAGACTAGTTAGCCTGACATCAGTAGTAGGGAAAATGCTAGAATCTATTATTAAGGACGTGGTAACAGGGCACTTAGAAAATAATAATAGGATTGGGCAGAGTCAACACAGATTTATGAAAGGGAAATCGTGTTTGACGAATCTGTTAGAGTTTTTTGAGGTTGTAACTAGCAGAATAGATAAGGGGGAACCACTGGATGTGGTGTATTTGGATTTTCAGAAGGCATTCGATAAGATGCCACACAAGAGGGTATTAAACAAAATTAGGGCTCATGGGATTGGGGGTAATATACTAGCATGAATTGAGGATTGGTTAATGGACAGAATACAGAGCGCAGGAATAAATGGTTCATTTTCGGATTGGCAGGCTGTAACTAGTAGGGTACCGCAAGGATCAGTGCTTGGGCCTCAGCTATTCACAATCGACATCAATGATTTGGGTGAGGGGACCAAATGTAATATATCCAAGTTTGCTGATGATAAAAAGCTGGGAGGGAATGTAAGTTGTGAGGAGGATGCAAGGAGGCTTCAAGGGGATATAGACAGGCTAAGTAAATGGGCAGGAACATGGCAAATGGAATATAATGTGGAGAAATGTGACGTTATTCACTTTGGTAGGAAAAATAGAAAAGCAGAGTATTTTTTAAATGGTGAGAGATTGGGAAATGTTGGTGTTCAGAGGGACATGGGTGTCCTTGTACACGAATCACTGAAAGTTAACATGCAGGTACAGCAAGCTATTAGGAAAAGCAAATGGTATGTTAGCCTTTATTACAAGAGGATTTGAGTATAAGAGTAAAGACATCTTACTGCAATTATATAGGGCCCTGGTGAGACCACACCTGGAATATTGTGTACAGTTTTGGTCTCCTTACCTAAGGAAGGATATACTTGCCATAGAGGGAGTGCAGCGAAGGTTCACCAGACTGATTCCTGGGATGGGGGGATTGTCCCATGAGGAGAGATTGAGTAGACTAGGCCTATATTCTCTGGAGTTTAGAAGAATGAGAGGTGATCTCATTGAAACATACAAAATTCTTACAGGGCTTGACAGGGTAGATGCAGGGAGGATGTTTCCCCTGGCTGGGGAGTCAAGAACCTAGGGTCACAGTCTCAGGATAAGGGGTCATCCATTTAGGACTGAGATGAGGAGAAATTTTTTCACTCAGAGGGTGGCGAATCTTTGGAATTCTCTACCCCAGAGGGCTGTGGAGGCTCAGTCGTTGAGTATATTCAAGACAGAGATCGATAGATTTTTGGATATTAAGGGCTGGATTTTGATACTCAGGTCGGGTTGGTATCGTGAATCCCACATTCTGGCTTGTGAACCCGCTTCCATCGAGATGTGGCCAACCCACTGTATTTTCCCTAGATTGACCTTGTTGAGCCCGCCCAGTGGGCTCAGCAGGCCAATTAAGGGCCACCCGGCAACAGGTGACATCACAGACTGACATTTCATCTGTCAAGAGCTTTTGACAGATGAAATATCAGCGTTTGACAGCTCTGTGAAGCTGTCAAACACTGACAGTATGATTTCTAACTTGAGTCCTTGCTCTCAGGCTGAGTTAGAAATCATTCCAGCACAGAAAACAGAAGGCTGCAGTTTTTGACAGGACCACGGCTTTCCTGCTTTCTGTGCCGGTGAGATTTCTGACTCCCGAGACCTGAAGGGCTGACACCTGCAGGAGGAAGTTAAGGTAAGTAAAACTTTTCCCACACTTTACACTTACTTTACACACTTACCTCTGCACACATGCACCCATCACTCACCTGCCCACCGGACATATCGACCCCTCCAACCCCTGCAGACCCACGGCCCGCCCCGATAACTTGGCGTGGTTGCCACCTGTCGGGAAGCCCACATTTCACCTTTTAAAATAGGGATTATCCAAAAAACTGCCTGTTAACTACCTGTTAACAGGCAGTTAATTGTCACGAATCCCTTCCCGCCTCAGGGAGTCGGGTCTCAGCACAGGTCGGGTACCCGCTGCCAGCGAAACTGGCATGGAGGCGGGATGGGGTCGGGACCCCCGAATCTGCAACTTTAACCCCCCACACGCCTCCAAACCCGACTCCACGGGTCAGTGAAAATCCAGCCCTAAGGAAATCAAGGGATATGGGGATAGTGCAGGAAAGTGGAGATGAGGCAGAAGATCAGCCATGATCTTATTGAATGGCGGAGCAGGCTCGAGGGGCCGAATGGATGACTCTTGCTCCTAGTTCTTATGTTCTTATATTCTTATAACAGGAGGAGGCCTGTTACGGGGACACAGATCCCAGTCATTGGGCATTTGGTGTAGTTGTTTTGGGAATAAAACGAGATGCGATTCCTACCCCCGTTATCAGTCGGCCTTTGAGTACTGGTCCCTGGCGTCACTGTGCTGCTCGTTCTGTCTCCTGATTCACCAAATTCAATGAAACAGAGGAGAAATGAAGTGATCATTAAACCAAAGGCTAGAAATTCCGTGCTCCTGACTTAATAATCTTCCTGGGATTCATTCCACCAATTTACACAGGAACAGGAGGAGGCCCATTCAGCCCCTCGAGCCTGTTACACAGGAACAGGAGGAGGCCCATTCAGCCCCTCGAGCCTGTTACACAGGAACAGGAGGAGGATCATTCAGCCCCTCGAGCCTGTTACACAGGAACAGGAGGAGGCCCATTCAACCCCTCGAGCCTGTTACACAGGAACAGGAGGAGGCCCATTCAACCCCTCGAGCCTGTTACACAGGAACAGGAGGAGGCCCATTCAGCCCCCTCGAGCCTGTTACACAGGAACAGGAGGAGGCCATTCAGCCCCTCGAGCCTGTTACACAGGAACAGGAGGAGCCCATTCAGCCCCCTTGAGCCTGTTACATAGCAACAGGAGGAAGCCCATTCAGCCCCCTCGAGCCGTTACACAGGAACAGGAGGAGGCCATTCAGCCCCTCGAGGCTGTTACACAGGAATAGGAGGAGGCCCATTCAGCCTCTCGAGCCTGTTACACAGGAACAGGAGGAGGCCATTCGGCCCCTCGGGCCTGTTACGCAGGAACAGGAGGAGGCCCATTCAGCCCCTCGGGCCAGGTACACAGGAACAGGAGGAGGCCATTCAGCCCCTCGAACCTGTTACACAGGAACCGGAGGAGGCCACTCAGCCCCTCGAGCCTGTTACACAGGAACAGGAGGAGGCCATTCAACCCCTCGAGACTGTTACATAGAAACAAGAGGAGGGAATTCAGCCTCCAAGAGACTGTTACATAGGAACAGGAGGAGGCCCATTCAGCCCCTCGAGCCTGTTACATAGGAACAGGAGGAGGCCCATTCAGCCCGTCGAGCCTGTTACACAGGAACAGGAGGAGGACCGTTCAGCCCCTCGAGCCTGTTACATAGGAACAGGAGGAGGCCCATTCAGCCCCTCGAGCCTGTTACACAAGAACAGGAGGAGGCCTTGCAGCACCTCGAGCCTGTTACACAGGAACAGGAGGAGGCCCATTCAGCCCCTCGAGCCTGTTACATAGGAACAGGAGGAGGCCCATTCAGCCCCTCGAGCCTATTACACAGGAACAGGAGGAGGCCCATTCAGCCCCTCGGGTCTGTTACACAGGAACAGGAGGCGGCCCATTCAGCCACCTCGAGCCTGTTACATAGGAACAGGAGGAGGCCCATTCAGCCCCTCGAGCCTGTTACACAGGAACAGGAGGAGGCCCTATTCAGCCCCTCGAGCCTGTTACACAGGAACAGGAGGAGGCCCATTCAGCCCCTCGAGCCTGTTACACAGGAACAGGAGGCAGCCATTCAGCCCCTCGAGCCTGTTACACAGGAACAGGAGGAGGCCCATTCAGCCCCTCGAGCCTGTTACACAGGAACAGGAGGAGGCCCATTCAGCCCCTCGGGTCTGTTACACAGGAACAGGAGGCGGCCCATTCAGCCCCTCGGGTCTGTAACATAGGAACAGGAGGAGGCCATTCAGCCCCTCGAGCCTGTTACACAGGAACAGGAGGCGGCCATTCAGCCCCTCGAGCCTGTTACACAGGAACAGGAGGCGGCCATTCAGCCCCTCGAGCCTGTTACACAGGAACAGGAAGAGGCCCATTCAGCCCCTGAGCCTGTTACACAGGAACAGGAGGAGGCCCATTCAGCGCCTCGGGTCTGTTACACAGGAACAGGAGGCGGCCATTCAGCCCCTCGAGCCTGTTACACAGGAACAGGAGGAGGCCCATTCAGCCCCTCGGGTCTGTTACACAGGAACAGGAGGCGGCCCATTCAGCCCCTCGGGTCTGTAACATAGGAACAGGAGGAGGCCGTTCAGCTCCTCGAGCCTGTTACATAGGAACAGGAGAAGGCCATTTCTCTCCCTCATTTCTTAAATACTGGGGTTACATTTGCCACCTTCCAATCTGCAGGAACTGTTCTGGAATCTTTGGAATTTTGGAAAATGACAACCAATGCGTCCACTATCTCTATAGCCACCTCTTTCAAATGTAGGCCATCAAGTCCAGGAGATTTATCAGCTTTCAGTACCATTAATTTCACCAGTACTATTTTTTTACTAATATTAATGTATTTAATTTTCTCATTCTCGCTAGAGCCTTGGTTCTCCACTATTTCCGGGTAACTTTTTTGCGTCTTCTTCCGTAAAGACAGACACAAAGTATTTGTTTCGTTTCTCTGCCATTTCCTTATTCCCCATTATAATTTCTCCTGTCTCAGCCTGTAAGGAACCCACATTTACTTTTGCTAATCTTTTCCTATATAACAGACCCATGGGGGTGAATGGCATCCTCCTTATTCCTATATAAGAGGCCCGAGGGGCTGAACGGCCTCCTCCTGTTCCTATATAACAAGACTGAGGGGCTGAATGGTCTCTGGTTCCTGTGTAACAGGCTCGAGGGGCTGAATGGCCTCCTCCTGTTTCTATCATGTTCGAGGACTGACCGGGCTCCTCCTGTTCCTATGTTACAAGCTAAGGGACTGAACGGCCTCCTCCTGTTCCTATGCAACAGGCTCGAGGGGCTTAATGGCCTCCTCCTGTCCCTCTGCAACAGGCTCGAGGGGCTGAATGGCCTCCTCCTGTTCCTGTGTAACAAGTTCGTGGGGCTGAATGGCCTCCTCCTGTTCCTGTGTAACAGGCACGAGGGGCTGAATGGGCCTCCTCCTGTTCCTGTATAACAGGCTCGAGGGGCTGAATGGCCTCCTCTTGTTCCTGTGTAACAGGCTCGAGGGGCTGAATGGGCCTCCTCCAGTTCCTGTGTAACAGGCTCGAGGGGCTGAATGGGCCTCCTCCTGTTCCTATGTAACAGGCCCGAGGGGCTGAATGGGCCTCCTCCTGTTCCTGTGTAATAGGCCCGAGGGGCTGAATGGCCTCCTCCTGTTCCTGTGTAACAGGCTCGAGGGGCTGAATGGGCCTCCTCCTGTTCCTGTGTAACAGTCTCGAGGGGCTGAATGGGCCTCCTCCTGTTCCTGTGTAACAGGCCTGAGGGGCTGAATGGGCTCCTCCTGTTCCTGTGTTCCTGTTTAAAAGGGGGTGAATCTGGTTGCAGAGAGGACAGGGCCCGGCCTACACTGACCTCTGACCTGTGTTCAGCATCACGGAACGGAGCAGCTCTCCTCAGTATTGTTATTTTTCAATCTTTGTTCTGATTCCTCCTGCAGCCAGCGTTGGATGTATCGTGGGAACAGTAGTTGGACTCAGAGCCGGAGTCCTGATATTGTTGCTGATATATTGGTTCAACTGCAAAAGAGGTCAGTATGGTGGACTTTCAACTTGGACTCATAGAATCAGACAGCACAGAAGGAGGCCACTCGCCCCATCGTGCCTGTGCCAGCCCTTTTGGAAGAGTAGATCCAATCAGTCCCACTCCCCCTGATCTGCAAATTTACCCCTTTCAGTAATATATCCAACTCCCCAGTTCTCCATGTGCAGTCTGACCAGAATCCCGATCTCTGGAACCTCCTCCAGCCCTAAAACCCCCCCGAGATCTCTGCGGTCCTCCAATTCTGGCCTCTTGCGCATCCCCCGATTTCCATCGCTCCACCATTGGCGGCCGTGCCTTCAGCTGCCTGGGCCCCGAGCTCTGGAATTCCCTCCCTAAACCTCTCCGTCTCTCTCCTCCTTGAAGACCCTCCTTAAAACCGACCTCTTTGACCAAGCTTTTGGTCACCTGCCCTAATATCTCGGTCTCAAATTTTTGTCCGATTTACGCTCCAAGACGCGAGATAAATGCAAGTTGATGTGAAACTGATGCATCTCAATTCCTGTCTTTCCCTCCTCCAGATACAGACTCCGGTCCCTTGTGATTACCTTCGGGATGAACCAGGTTTTCCAGAGCATCGGGTGTCCTGGTGACTGATTCTCCTGCTCCCCCTGGTGGTCACTCTGACTGAGGATCCTGCTCCCCCTGGTGGTCACTCTGACTGAGGCTCCGGCTCCCCCTGGTGGTCACTCTGACTGAGGATCCTGCTCCCCCTGGTGGTCACTCTGACTGAGGCTCCTGCTCCCCCTGGTGGTCACTCTGACTGAGGCTCCTCCTTCCCTGGTGGTGTCCTGGTGACTGAGGCTCCTGCTCCCCCTGGTGGTCACTCTGACTGAGGCTCCTGCTCTCCTGGTGGTGTCCTGGTGACTGTGGCTCCTTCTCCCCCTGGTGGTGTCCTGGTGACTGAGGCTCCTGCTCCCATGGTGGTGTCCTGGTGACTGAGGCTCCTTCTCCCCCTGGTGGTGTCCTGGTGACTGAGGCTCCTGCTCCCCCTGGTGGTGTCCTGGTGACTGAGGCTCCTTCTCCCCCTGGTGGTGTCCTGGTGACTGAGGCTCCTGCTCCCCAGGGCTGGCATTGGCTGACGCTCCTGCCCCTCCAGTGTTGACCCTGATTGCCAACTGCGGGGAAGTTTCTCTCTGTATATCGGTATCTCTCGAGCGGGATGTGACTGCGATGGGACAATCGTTTTCTCTGCCACTTGCTGTGGATTTGAGGCGACAGCTTTCACGAGTTGGCGAATGAAAGACATTCGGATTGTAACCTCGGCGATCGGGGCCATAAACATTTGCTTCCAGTGTAGTGACGCGGCTTTAATCTGTTCAAGCTAATGCCTCTTGCGGTTTAGTGTCTATTAATCTGCTGTGACCCCATCTGCTTTAAACCAAGATGAACTCTCTCTCTTTTATTTAATAAAAACATTGATTTGCATTATTACAGCGCGTTTCATGACTTCAGGATGTCCCAAAGCGCTTGACAGCCAATGATACAGAATAAACAGAGAGAGAGACACAGATACAGAAAGAGAGAGACACAGATACAGAGAGAGAGACACTCAGATACAGAAAGAGAGACAGATACAGAAAGAGAGAGAGAGACAGATACAGAAAGAGAGAGAGACAGATACAGAAAGAGAGAGAGACAGATACAGAAAGAGAGAGACACAGATACAGAAAGAGAGAGACACAGATACAGAAAGAGAGACAGATACAGAAAGAGAGAGAGACACAGATACAGAAAGAGAGAGAGACACAGATACAGAAAGAGAGACAGATACAGAAAGAGAGAGAGAAACAGATACAGAGAGAGAAAGAGAGACAGATACAGAAAGAGAGAGAGACACAGATAGAGAGAGAGAGAGAGATACAGAAAGAGAGAGATACAGAAAGAGAGAGATACAGAAAGTGAGAGAGACAGATACAGAAAGAGAGACAGACAGACAGAGAAAGAGAGAGAGAGACACAGATACAGAAAGAGAGAGAGAGACAGATACAGAAAGAGAGAGAGAGACAGATACAGAAAGAGAGAGAGAGACACAGATACAGAAAGAGAAAGAGAGACAGATACAGAAAGAGAGAGAGAGACAGATACAGAAAGAGAGAGAGAGATACAGAAAGAAAGTGAGAGACAGACCCAGAAAGAGAGAGAGAGAGAGATACAGAAAGAGAGAGAGAGACAGATACAGAAAGAGAGAGAGACACAGATACAGAAAGAGAGAGACACAGATAGAGAAAGAGAGAGAGACAGATACAAAAAGAGAGAGACAGATACAGAAAAAGAGAGAGACAGATACAGAAAGAGAGAGAGACAGATACAGAAAGAGAGAGAGAGACACAGATACAGAAAGAGAGAGAGAGACAGACCCAGAAAGAGAGAGAGAGAGAGATACAGAAGAGAGAGAGAGAAGAAGAGAGAGAGACAGATACAGAAAGAGAGACAGATACAGATACAGAAAGAGAGAGAGCGACAGATACAGAAAGAGAGAGAGAGAGACAGATACAGAAAGAGAGAGAGAGACAGATACAGAAAGAGAGAGAGAGAGACAGATACAGAAAGAGAGACAGATACAGATACAGAAAGAGAGACAGATACAGAAAGAGAGAAAGACAGATACAGAAAGAGAGAGAGAGATACAGATACAGAAAGAGAGAGAGAGACACAGATACAGAAAGAGAGAGAGAGACAGATACAGAAAGAGAGAGAGAGAGATAGATACAGAAAGAGAGAGAGAGAAACAGATACAGAAAGAGAGACAGATACAGATACAGAAAGAGAGAGAGACAGATACAGAAAGAGAGAGAGACAGATACAGAAAGAGAGAGAGACAGATACAGAAAGAGAGAGAGAGAGACAGATACAGAAAGAGAGAGAGACAGATACAGAAAGAGAGAGAGAGATACAGAAAGAGAGAGACAGATACAGAAAGAGAGAGAGACACAGATACAGAAAGAGAGAGAGACAGATACAGAAAGAGAGAGAGATACAGAAAGAGAGAGAGATACAGAAAGAGAGAAACAGATACAGAAAGAGAGAGAGACAGAAACAGAAAGAGAGAGACAGATACAGAAAGAGAGAGAGACAGAAAGAGAGACAGATACAGAAAGAGAGAGAGAGACAGATACAGAAGGAGAGAGAGACAGATACAGAAAGAGAGAGACAGATACAGAAAGAGAGAGAGACAGATACAGAACGAGAGAGAGACAGAAAGAGAGAGAGACAGATACAGAAAGAGAGAGAGAGAGACAGATACAGAAAGAGAGAGAGACAGATACAGAAAGAGAGAGAGACAGATACAGAAAGAGAGAGAGACAGATACAGAAAGAGAGAGAGACAGATACAGAAAGAGAGACAGATGCAGAGAGAGAGACAGAAAGAGAGAGAGACACAGAAAGAGAGACAGATACAGAAAGAGAAAGACACATACAGAAAGAGAGAGAGAGAGAGATACAGAAAGAGAGAGACAGATACAGAGAGACAGATACAGAAAGAGAGAGACAGATACAGAGAGACAGATACAGAAAGAGCGAGAGACATATACAGAGAGAGACAGATACAGAAAGAGAGAGACAGATACAGAAAGAGAGAGACAGAAAGAGAGAGAGACAGATACAGAAAGAGAGAGAGAGAGACAGATACAGAAAGAGAGAGACAGATACAGAGAGACAGATACAGAAAGAGAGAGACAGATACAGAGAGACAGATACAGAAAGAGCGAGAGACATATACAGAGAGAGAGAGACAGATACAGAAAGAGAGAGACAGATACAGAAAGAGAGAGACAGAAAGAGAGAGAGACAGATACAGAAAGAGAGAGAGAGAGACAGATACAGAAAGAGAGACAGATACAGAAAGAGAGAGAGAGACAGATACAGAAAGAGAGAGAGAGACAGATACAGAAAGAGAGAGAGAGACAGATACAGAAAGAGAGAGAGAGACAGATACAGAAAGAGAGAGAGAGAGACGGATACCGAAAGAGAGAGAGAGAGACAGATACAGAAAGAGAGATACACACAGATAGTTTGACATTTGACATTTTGGAAGGATAGAAAGGAAAAGGAGGTGGGGTAGCTCTGTTAATAAAGGATGAGATCAGTGCAGTAGTGAGGAATGATACTGGTTCAGAAGAGCAAGATGTAGAATCAGTTTGGGTGGAGATAAGAACTAATAAGGGAAAGAAGTCACTGGTGGGTGTAGTTTATAGGCCCCCTAACAGTAGCTTCACTGTTGGACAGAGTATAAATCAAGAAATAATGGAGGCTTGTGAGAAAGGTACAGCAATAATCATGGGCGATTTTAATCTTCATATTGATTGGACAAATCAAATTGGCCAAGGTAGCCTCGAGGAAGAGTTGAGGATGTAACGAGCAGGGTGGATAAAGGGGAACCAGTAGATGTCGTGTATTTGGATTTCCAGAAGGCATTCGATACGGTGCCACATAAAAGGTTACTGCACAAGATAAGAGCTCATGGAGTTGGGGGTAATATATTAGCATGGATAGAGGATTGGCTAACTAACAGAAAACAGAGAGTTGGGATAAATGGGTCATTTTCCGGTTGGCAAACGGTAACTAGTGGGGTGCCACAGGGATCAGTGCTGGGGCCTCAACTATTTACAATCTATATTAATGACTTGGATGAAGGGACTGAGTGTAATGTAGCCAAGTTTGCGGATGATACAAAGATGGGTGGGAAAGCAAGTTGTGAAGAGGACACAAAGAATCTGCAAAGGGACATAGACAGGCTAAGTGAGTGGGCAAACATTTGGCAGATGGAGCATAATGTGGGAAAGTACGAGGTTATACACTTTGGTAAGAAAAATAAAAAAGCAAATTATTATTTAAATGGAGAGAGATTACAAAATGCTGCAGTTCAGAGGGACCTGGGGGTCCTTGTACATGTAACACAAAAAGTTAGCATGTAGGTACAGCAAGTAATCAGGAAGGCAAATGGAATGTTGGCCTTTATTTCAAGGGGGTTGGAGTATAAAAGCAGGGAAGTCCTGCTACAACTGTACAGGGTATTGGTGAGACCATACCTGGAGTACTGCATACAGTTTTGGCCTCCTTATTTAAGGAGGGATATACTTGCATTGGAGGCAGTTCAGAGACGATTCACTAGGTTAATTCCAGAGATGAGGGGTTTGACTTATGAGGAAAGGTTGAGCAGACTGGGCCTATACTCATTGGAGTTTAGAAGAATGAGAGGTGATCTTATTGAAACATATAAGATACTGAGGGGGCTCGACAAGGTAGATGCAGAGAAGATGTTTCCCCTCATGGGGGAATCTAGAACTAGGGGGCATAGTTTCAGAATAAGGGGTCGTCCATTTAAAACGGAGATGAGGAGGAATTTCTTCTCTCAGAGGGTCATAGATCTGTGGAATTCTCTGCCCCAGAGAGCTGTCGAGGCTGGGTCATTGAATATATTTAAGGTGGAGATTGACAGATTTTTGAATGATAAGGGTGTCAAGGGTTATGGGGAGCGGGCAGGAAAGTGGAGTTGAGGCCAAGATCAGATCAGCCATGATCGTATTGAATGGTGGAGCAGGCTCGAGGGGCCAAATGGCCAACTCCTGCTCCTATTTCTTATGTTCTTATGTTCTTATCACACTCCTGACTTGTACCTTGTAGATGGTGGAAAGGCTTTGGGGAGTCAGGAGGTGAGACACTCGCCGTAGAATACCAATTAAGCACTAATTAATTGTCATCAAAATGGAATGGAAAGTATTGATGATTGACCAAAGCCACCTTGATAAGGAAACAAGGAAATAGGAGAGTCTGGATTTGGATCTGCGGGGGAACTACCTATATTCTGTTTGAGATTTGTGGTTCATCCTCTTTCGAGACGAACGGGAAGAATGTTGGCTCTTTCGAAATCCACATTTCTGGTCAAGTGTTGTTCTTGTTCCTCCTCTGTGAAGAATGAATCCACCCTTGTTGATTATTTCCAGCCGGTTTGCCAATAAGTTGTTGAATTTAAATCTCGTTTTGGATTTTGCAATGTACAGAGAGAGAGAGAGACAGAAACAGAATAGAGAGAGAGAGAGATAAAGAATAGAGAGAGATACAGAAGAGAAAGAGAGATAGAGAGAGAGAGAGATACAGAATAGAAAGAGAGATAGAGAGAGATACAGAATAGAGAGAGATAGACAGAGAGAGATACAGAATAGAGAGAGAGATAGGAAGAGAGATACAGAATAGAAAGAGAGATAGAGAGAGAGAGAGATGCAGAATAGAGAGAGAGAGATACAGATACAGAAAGTTAGAGACACATGAGAAGGCTTTCAGGAGAGTGGAAGTGAAGTGGTTTAGGAGAGTGGGAGGAGGTTTTGGGGTTAATGAGAAGCGATGAAGTTGCCCCGTCTCCCTGTTCAGGGGGGATGTTAAACCGAGGCCCCGTCTCCCTGTTCAGGGGGGATGTTAAACCGAGGCCCCGTCTCCCTGTTCAGGGGGGATGTTAAACCGAGGACCCGTCTCCCTGTTCAGGGCGGATGTTAAACCGAGGCCCCGTCTCCCTGTTCAGGGGGGATGTTAAACCGAGGCCCCGTCTCCCTGTTCAGGTCTCCCTGTTCAGGGGGATGTTAAACCGAGGCCCTGTCTCCCTGTTCAGGGGGGATGTTAAACCGAGGCCCCGTCTCCCTGCTCAGGGGGGATGTTAAACCGTGGCCCCGTCTCCCTGTTCAGGGGGGATGTTAAACCGTGGCCCCGTCTCCCTGTTTAGAGGGCTGTTAAACCAAGGCCCCATCTCCCTCTTCAGGGGATGTTAAACCGAGGCCCCGTCTCCCTGTTCAGGGAATGTTAAACCGAGGCCCCGTCTCCCTGTTCAGGGTGGAAGTTAAACCGTGGCCCCGTCTCCCTGTTCAGAGGGCTGTTAAACCAAGGCCCCATCTCCCTCTTCAGGGGATGTTAAACCGAGGCCCCGTCTCCCTGTTCAGCGGATGTTAAACCAAGGCTCTGTCTCCCTGTTCAGGGGGGATGTTAAACCGAGGCCCCGTCTCCCTGTTCAGGGGGGATGTTAAACCAAGGCCCCATCTCCCAGTTAAGGGGATGTTAAACCGAGGCCCCGTCTCCCTGTTCAGGGGGGATGTTAAACCGAGGCCCCGTCTCCCTGTTCAGAGGGATGTTAAACCGAGGCCCCGTCTCCCTGTTCACTGGGATGTTAAACTGAGGCCCTGTCTCCCTGTTCAAGGTGGAACGTTAAACAGTGTCCCTGTTTCCCAGTGCAGGAGAGATATTAAACCCATTACCAAGGTCAGAGAACACACAGCATGAACACTCCCGAGTTCAGTGAACACACAGCGCTCACACTACTGATTTCACAGAACACACAGCGCTCACACTACTGATTTCAGTGAACACACAGTGCTCACACTACTGATTTCACAGAACACACAGCGCTCACACTACTGATATCAGTGAACACACAGCGCTCAAACTACTGATTTCACAGAACACACAGCGCTCACACTACTGATTTCACAGAACACACAGCGCTCACACTACTGATTTCAGAGAACACACAGCGCTCACACTCCCAAGTTCAGAGAACACACAGCGCTCACACTACTGATTTCAGAGAACACACAGCGCTCACACTACTGATTTCACAGAACACACAGCGCTCAAACTACTGATTTCACAGAACACACAGCGCTCACACTACTGATTTCAGTGAACACAGAGCGCTCACACTACTGATTTCAGTGAACACACAGCACTCACACTACTGATTTCACAGAACACACAGCGCTCAAACTACTGATTTCACAGAACACACAGCGCTCACACTACTGATTTCACCGAACACACAGCGCTCACGCTACTGATTTCAGAGAACACACAGCGCTCACACTACTGATTTCAGTGAACACACAGCGCTCACACTACTGATTTCACCAAACACACAGCGCTCACACTACTGATTTCACAGAACACACAGCACTCACACTACTGATTTCACCAAACACACAGCACTCACACTACTGATTTCACAGAACACACAGCGCTCACACTACTGATTTCACAGAACACACAGCGCTCACACTACTGATTTCACCGAACACACAGCACTCACACTACTGATTTCACCAAACACACAGCGCTCACACTACTGATTTCACAGAACACACAGCACTCACACTACTGATTTCACCAAACACACAGCACTCACACTACTGATTTCACAGAACACACAGCGCTCACACTACTGATTTCACAGAACACACAGCGCTCACACTACTGATTTCACCGAACACACAGCACTCACACTACTGATTTCACCAAACACACAGCGCTCACACTACTGATTTCACAGAACACACAGCGCTCACACTACTGATTTCAGTGAACACACAGCGCTCACACTACTGATTTCAGTGAACACACAGCACTCACACTACTGATTTCACAGAACACACAGCACTCACACTACTGATTTCACAGAACACACAGCGCTCACACTACTGATTTCACAGAACACACAGCGCTCACACTACTGATTTCAGTGAACACACAGCGCTCACACTACTGATTTCACCGAACACACAGCGCTCACACTACTGATTTCAGAGATCACACAGCGCTCACACTACTGATTTCACAGAACACACAGTGCTTACACTACTGATTTCACAGAACACACAGTGCTCACACTACTGATTTCAGAGATCACACAGTGCTCACACTACTGATTTCAGAGATCACACAGTGCTCACACTACTGATTTCACAGAACACACAGCGCTCACACTACTGATTTCAGTGAACACACAGTGCTCACACTGCTGATTTCACAGAACACACAGTGCTCACACTACTGATTTCAGAGATCACACAGTGCTCACACTACTGATTTCACAGAACACACCGTGCTCACACTACTGATTTCAGTGAACACACAGCGCTCACACTACTGATTTCAGAGATCACACTACTGATTTCAGTGAACACACAGCGCTCACACTACTGATTTCAGTGAACACACAGCGCTCACACTACTGATTTCACAGAACACACCGTGCTCACACTACTGATTTCACAGATCACACAGCGCTCACACTACTGATTTCAGAGATTACACAGTGCTCACACTACTGATTTCAGTGAACACACAGCGCTCACACTACTGATTTCAGAGATCACACAGTGCTCACACTACTGATTTCACAGAACACACAGCGCTCACACTACTGATTTCACAGAACACACCGTGCTCACACTACTGATTTCAGTGAACACACAGCGCTCACACTACTGATTTCAGTGAACACACAGCGCTCACACTACTGATTTCAGAGAACACACAGCGCTCACACTACTGATTTCAGAGAACACACAGCGCTCACACTACTGATTTCAGTGAACACACAGCGCTCACACTACTGATTTCAGAGATCACACAGCGCTCACACTACTGATTTCAGAGAACACACAGCGCTCACACTACTGATTTCAGTGAACACACAGCGCTCACACTACTGATTTCAGTGAACACACAGTGCTCACACTACTGATTTCAGTGAACACACAGCACTCACACTACTGATTTCACCGAACACACAGCGCTCACACTACTGATTTCACCGAACACACAGCGCTCACACTACTGATTTCAGAGATCACACAGCGCTCACACTACTGATTTCAGAGAACACACAGCGCTCACACTACTGATTTCAGAGATCACACAGCGCTCACACTACTGATTTCAGAGATCACACAGCGCTCACACTACTGATTTCACAGAACACACAGCGCTCACACTCCCAAGTTCAGAGAACACACAGCGCTCACACTACTGATTTCAGAGAACACACAGCGCTCACACTACTGATTTCACAGAACACACAGCGCTCACACTACTGATTTCAGAGAACACACAGCGCTCACACGAATGATTTCAGAGAATGCACAGCACAATTCAGTGTTTGCATCGTACAGAAGCTAAGTGTCTTTCTCGGTAGTGAATGGTCCCTGTGTTCTCCTGGGCTGGTTCCAATCCCCTGAGGGAGTCGACGTGGAACAGTCGAGAGTAATTTCTTTTCCTTACTGGCGGTGTTTTTTTTGTTGCCTGTTTTATTGCCTCTCCCAGGATATTGCATGCCTGTCGGGTGGGTTGGGGGGATAGGGGGCTGGGCTCGGCTCGGCGAAGGAGCCTTTAGCCATGATGGACGAGCCATGTGTGGGGCAGGCGTGACGGATGTTGGCTGCAAGAGGCAGGAGGAACCTTGCTTCAAAGGGTTAATCAGCCCTGTCACAGCACGAAATGGAGAAGTACAGAATGCACAGCGGAAGTGCGATGATTCATTGTTTTCTTGGTAACTTTGTGCAGTGTTTGTGTTGACAGGGACGTGTCTGAGAGCACACAGTGAGAACTGACCTGATCACCGAGGATTATGTCGCGGGGAAAAGGCAAATCGCTCTTCGCAATCTTCAGAGAACGCACAGTGCTCACACTCCTGAGTTCAGAGAACGCACAGCGCTCACTCTCCCGAGTTCAGAGTACGCACAGCGCTCACACTCCTGAGTTCAGAGAACGCACAGTGCTCACACTCCTGAGTTCAGAGAATGCACAGCGCTCACACTCCCGAGTTCAGAGAACGCACAGTGCTCACAGTCCCGAGTTCAGAGAATGCACAGCGCTCACACTCCCGAGTTCAGAGAACGCACATTGCTCACAGTCCCGAGTTCAGAGAACACACAGCGCCAACACTCCCGAGTTCAGAGAACGCACAGCGCTCACACTCCCAAGTTCAGAGAACGCACAGCGCCAACACTCCCGAGTTCAGAGAACGCACAGCGCTCACACTACTGATTTCAGTGAACACACAGCGCTCACACTACTGATTTCACCAAACACACAGCGCTCACACTACTGATTTCACAGAACACACAGCGCTCACACTACTGATTTCACAGAACACACAGCACTCACACTACTGATTTCACCAAACACACAGCGCTCATAGTACTGATTTCACCGAACACACAGCGCTCACACTACTGATTTCACTGAACACACAGCGCTCACACTACTGATTTCAGAGATCACACAGCACTCACACTACTGATTTCACAGAACACACAGCACTCACACTACTGATTTCACAGAACACACAGCGCTCACACTACTGATTTCACAGAACACACAGCGCTCACACTACTGATTTCAGTGAACACTCAGCGCTCACACTACTGATGTCAGTGAACACACAGCGCTCACACTACTGATTTCACCGAACACACAGCGCTCACACTACTGATTTCAGAGATCACACAGCGCTCACACTACTAATTTCACAGAACACACAGTGCTTACACTACTGATTTCACAGAACACAGCGCTCACACTACTGATTTCAGAGATCACACAGTGCTCACACTACTGATTTCAGAGATCACACAGTGCTCACACTACTGATTTCACAGAACACACAGCGCTCACACTACTGATTTCAGTGAACACACAGTGCTCACACTACTGATTTCACAGAACACACAGCGCTCACACTACTGATTTCAGTGAACACACAGCGCTCACACTACTGATTTCAGAGATCACACAGCGCTCACACTACTGATTTCAGTGAACACACAGCGCTCACACTACTGATTTCAGTGAACACACAGCGCTCACACTACTGATTTCAGAGAACACACAGCGCTCACACTACTGATTTCACAGAACACACAGCGCTCACACTACTGATTTCACAGAACACACCGTGCTCACACTACTGATTTCAGTGAACACACAGCGCTCACACTACTGATTTCAGTGAACACACAGCGCTCACACTACTGATTTCAGAGAACACACAGAGCTCACACTACTGATTTCAGAGATCACACAGCGCTCACACTACTGATTTCACAGAACACACAGCGCTCACACTACTGATTTCACAGAACACACAGCGCTCACACTACTGATTTCAGAGATCACACAGCGCTCACACTACTGATTTCACAGAACACACAGCGCTCACACTACTGATTTCACAGAACACACAGCGCTCACACTACTGATTTCACAGAACACACAGCGCTCACACTACTGATTTCAGTGAACACACAGCGCTCACACTACTGATTTCAGAGACCACACAGCGCTCACACTACTGATTTCAGAGAACACACAGCGCTCACACTACTGATTTCACAGAACACACAGCGCTCACACTACTGATTTCAGTGAACACACAGAGCTCACACTACTGATTTCAGTGAACACACAGCACTCACACTACTGATTTCACCGAACAGACAGCGCTCACACTACTGATTTCACCGAACACACAGCGCTCACACTACTGATTTCACCGAACACACAGCGCTCACACTACTGATTTCACCAAACACACAGCGCTCACACTACTGATTTCAGTGAACACACAGCGCTCACACTACTGATTTCAGAGAACACACAGCGCTCACACTACTGATTTCAGAGATCACACAGCGCTCACACTACTGATTTCACAGAACACACAGCGCTCACACTCCCAAGTTCAGAGAACACACAGCGCTCACACTGCTGATTTCAGAGAACACACAGCGCTCACAAGAATGATTTCAGAGAATGCACAGCACAATTCAGTGTTTGCATCGTACAGAAGCTAAGTGTCTTTCTCGGTAGTGAATGGTCCCTGTGTTCTCCTGGGCTGGTTCCATCCCCTGAGGGAGTTGACGCGGAACGGTCGAGAGTAATTTCTTTTCCTTATTGGCGGTGTTTTTTTTGTTGCCTGTTTTATTGCCTCTCCCAGGATATTGCATGCCTGTCGGGTGGATTGGGGGGATAGGGGGCTGGGCTCGGCTCGGCGAAGGAGCCTTTAGCCATGATGGACGAGCCATGTGTGGGGCAGGCGTGACGGATGTTGGCTGCAAGAGGGAGGAGGAACCTTGCTTCAAAGGGTTAATCAGCCCTGTCACAGCACGAAATGGAGAAGTACAGAATGCACAGCGGAAGTGCGATGATTCATTGTTTTCTTGGTAACTTTGTGCAGTGTTTGTGTCGACAGGGACGTGTCTGAGAGCACACAGTGAGAACTGACCTGATCACCGAGGATTATGTCGCGGGGAAAAGGCAAAACGCTCTTCGCAATCTTCAGAGAACGCACAGTGCTCACACTCCTGAGTTCAGAGAACGCACAGCGCTCACTCTCCCGAGTTCAGAGTACGCACAGCGCTCACACTCCTGAGTTCAGAGAACGCACAGTGCTCACACTCCTGAGTTCAGAGAACGCACAGTGCTCACAGTCCCGAGTTCAGAGAATGCACAGCGCTCACACTCCCGAGTTCAGAGAACGCACAGTGCTCACAGTCCCGAGTTCAGAGAATGCACAGCGCTCACACTCCCGAGTTCAGAGAACGCACAGTGCTCACAGTCCCGAGTTCAGAGAACACACAGTGCCAACACTCCCGAGTTCAGAGAACGCACAGCGCACACACTCCCAAGTTCAGAGAACGCACAGCGCCAACACTCCCGAGTTCAGAGAACGCACAGCGCACACACTCCCAAGTTCAGAGAACGCACAGCGCCAACACTCCCGAGTTCAGAGAACACACAGTGCCAACACTCCCGAGTTCAGAGAAAGCACAGCGCACACACTCCCAAGTTCAGAGAACGCACAGCGCCAACACTCCCGAGTTCAGAGAAAGCACAGCGCTCACACTCCCGAGTTCAGAGAACGCACAGCGCTCACACTCTTGACTTCAGAGAACACACAGCGCTCACACTCCCGAGTTCAGAGAACGCACAGCGCTCACACTCCCGAGTTCAGAGAACACACAGCGCTCAGACTCCCGAGTTCAGAGAACGCACAGCGCTCACACTCCCGAGTTCAGAGAACACACAGCGCTCACACTCCCGAGTTCAGGGAACGCACAGCGCCAACACTCCCGAGTTCAGAGAACGCACAGCGCCAACACTCCCGAGTTCAGAGAACGCACAGCGCTCACACTCCCGAGTTCAGAGAACGCACAGCGCCAACACTCCCGAGTTCAGAGAACGCACAGCGCTCACACTCCCGAGTTCAGAGAACGCACAGCGCTCAGACTCTCGAGTTCAGAGAACGCACAGCGCTCACACTCCCGAGTTCAGAGAACGCACAGCGCTCACACTCCCGAGTTCAGAGAACGCACAGCGCTCACACTCCCGAGTTCAGAGAACGCACAGCGCCAACACTCCCGAGTTCAGAGAACGCACAGCGCTCACACTCCCGAGTTCAGAGAACGCACAGCGCCAACACTCCCGAGTTCAGAGAACGCACAGCGCTCACACTCCCGAGTTCAGAGAACACACAGCGCTCACACTCCCGAGTTCAGAGAACGCACAGCGCCAACACTCCCGAGTTCAGAGAACGCACAGCGCTCACACTCCCGAGTTCAGAGAACACACAGCGCTCACACTCCCGAGTTCAGAGAACGCACAGCGCCAACACTCCCGAGTTCAGAGAACGCACAGCGCTCACACTCCCGAGTTCAGAGAACGCACAGCGCTCACACTCCCGAGTTCAGAGAACGCACAGCGCTCGCACTCCCGAGTTCAGAGAACACACAGCGCTCACACTCCCGAGTTCAGAGAACGCACAGCGCCAACACTCCCGAGTTCAGAGAACGCACAGCGCTCACACTCCCGAGTTCAGAGAACGCACAGCGCTCACACTCCCGAGTTCAGAGAACGCACAGCGCTCACACTCCCGAGTTCAGAGAACGCACAGCGCTCACACTCCCGAGTTCAGAGAACGCACAGCGCTCACACTCCCGAGTTCAGAGAACGCACAGCGCTCACACTCCCGAGTTCAGAGAACGCACAGCGCCAACACTCCCGAGTTCAGAGAACGCACAGCGCTCACACTCCCGAGTTCAGAGAACACACAGCGCTCACACTCCCGAGTTCAGAGAACGCACAGCGCCAACACTCCCGAGTTCAGAGAACGCACAGCGCTCACACTCCCGAGTTCAGAGAACGCACAGCGCCAACACTCCCGAGTTCAGAGAACGCACAGCGCTCACACTCCCGAGTTCAGAGAACGCACAGCGCTCACACTCCCGAGTTCAGAGAACGCACAGCGCCACACTCCCGAGTTCAGAGAACACACAGCGCGCACACTCCCGAGTTCAGAGAACGCACAGCGCTCACACTCCCGAGTTCAGAGAACGCACAGCGCTCACACTCCCGAGTTCAGAGAACGCACAGCGCTCACACTCCCGAGTTCAGAGAACGCACAGCGCGCACACTCCCGAGTTCAGAGAACACACAGCGCTCACACTCCCGAGTTCAGAGAACGCACAGCGCTCACACTCCCGAGTTCAGAGAACGCACAGCGCCAACACTCCCGAGTTCAGAGAACGCACAGCGCCCACACTCCCGAGTTCAGAGAACGCACAGCGCCACACTCCCGAGTTCAGAGAACGCACAGCGCTCACACTCCCGAGTTCAGAGAACGCACAGCGCTCACACTCCCGAGTTCAGAGAACGCACAGCGCTCACACTCCCGAGTTCAGAGAACGCACAGCACCAACACTCCCGAGTTCAGAGAACGCACAGCGCTCAACACTCCCGAGTTCAGAGAACACACAGCGCGCACACTCCCGAGTTCAGAGAACACACAGCGCCCACACTCCCGAGTTCAGAGAACACACAGCGCCCACACTCCCGAGTTCAGTGAACACACAGCGCTCACACTCCCGAGTTCAGAGAACGCACAGCGCCAACACTCCCGAGTTCAGAGAACGCACAGCGCTCAACACTCCCGAGTTCAGAGAACACACAGCGCTCACACTCCAGAGTTCAGAGAACGCACAGCGCTCACACTCCCGAGTTCAGCGAACACACAGCGCTCACACTCTCGAGTTCAGAGAACGCACAGCGCTCACACTCCCGAGTTCAGAGTACGCACAGCGCTCACACTCCCGAGTTCAGTGAACACACAGCGCTCACACTCCCGAGTTCAGTGAACACACAGCGCTCACACTCCCGAGTTCAGAGAACGCACAGCGCTCACTCTCCCGAGTTCAGAGTACGCACAGCGCTCACTCTCCCGAGTTCAGAGAACGCACAGCGCTCACACTCCCGAGTTCAGTGAACACACAGCGCCAACACTCCTGAGTTCAGAGTACGCACAGCGCTCACTCTCCCGAGTTCAGAGTACGCACAGCGCTCACTCTCCCGAGTTCAGAGTACGCACAGCGCTCACTCTCCCGAGTTCAGAGAACGCACAGCACTCACACTCCCGAGTTCAGAGAACGCACAGCGCTCACACTCCCGAGTTCAGAGAACGCACAGCACTCACACTCCCGAGTTCAGAGAACGCACAGCACTCACACTCCCGAGTTCAGAGAACACACAGCGCTCACACTCCCGAGTTCAGAGAACACACAGCGCTCACTCTCCCTAGTTCAGAGAATGCACAGCGCTCACTCTCCCTAGTTCAGAGTATGCACAGCGCTCACGCTCCCGAGTTCAGAGAACGCACAGTGCTCACAGTCATGAGTTCAGAGAACGCACAGCGCTTACACTCCCGAGTTCAGAGAATGCACAGCACTCACACTCCCGAGTTCAGAGAACGCACAGCGCTCACACTCCCGAGTTCAGAGAACACAGAGCGCTCACACTCCCTAGTTCAGAGAACGCACAGCGCTCACACTCCCGAGTTCAGAGAACACACAGCGCTCACACTCCCGAGTTCAGAGAACACACAGCGCTCACTCTCCCGAGTTCAGAGAACGCACAGCGCTCACACTCCCGAGTTCAGAGAATGCACAGCGCTCACACTCCCGAGTTCAGAGAACGCACAGCGCTCACACTCCCGAGTTCAGCGAACACACAGCGCTCACACTCCCGAGTTCAGAGAACGCACAGCGCTCACACTCCCGAGTTCAGAGAACGCACAGCGCTCACACTCTCGAGTTCAGAGAACACACAGCGCCAACACTCCCGAGTTCAGAGAACACACAGCGCTCACACTCTCGAGTTCAGAGAACACACAGCGCTCACACTCCCGAGTTCAGAGAACGCACAGCGCTCACACTCTCGAGTTCAGAGAACACACAGCGCTCACACTCCCGAGTTCAGAGAACACACAGCGCTCACACTCCCGAGTTCAGAGAACGCACAGCGCCAACACTCCCGAGTTCAGAGAACGCACAGCGCGCACACTCCCGAGTTCAGAGAACGCACAGCGCTCAGACTCCCGAGTTCAGAGAACGCACAGTGCTCACACTCCCTAGTTCAGAGAATGCACAGCGCCAACACTCCCGAGTTCAGAGAACGCACAGCGCTCACACTCACGTGTTCAGAGAACGCACAGCGCTCTCACTCCCGAGTTCAGAGAATGCACAGCGCTCACACTCCCGAGTTCAGAGAACGCACAGCGCGCACACTCCCGAGTTCAGAGAATGCACAGCACCAACACTCCCGAGTTCAGAGAACACACAGCGCTCACACTCCCGAGTTCAGAGAACGCACAGCGCGCACATTCACGAGTTCAGAGAACACACAGCGCTCACACTCCCGAGTTCAGAGAACGCACAGCGCTCACACTCCCGAGTTCAGAGAACGCACAGCGCTCACACTCCCGAGTTCAGAGAACGCAGTGCTCACACTCCCTAGTTCAGAGAATGCACAGCGCCAACACTCCCGAGTTCAGAGAACGCACAGCGTCAACACTCCCGAGTTCAGAGAACGCACAGCGCTTACACTCCCGAGTTCAGAGAACGCACAGCGCCAACACTCCCGAATTCAGAGAACACACAGCGCTCACAGTCCCGAGTTCAGAGTACGCACAGCGCTCAGACTCCCGAGTTCAGAGAACGCACAGCACTCACACTCCCGAGTTCAGAGACCGCACAGCGCTCACACTCCCGAGTTCAGAGAACGCACAGCGCTCACACTCCCGAGTTCAGAGAACGCACAGCGCTCACACTCCCGAGTTCAGAGAACGCACAGCACTCACACTCCCGAGTTCAGAGAACGCACAGCGCTCTCACTCCCGAGTTCAGAGAATGCACAGCGCTCACACTCCCGAGTTCAGAGAACGCACAGCGCCAACACTCCCGAGTTCAGAGAACGCACAGCGCTCTCACTCCCGAGTTCAGAGAATGCACAGCGCTCACACTCCCGAGTTCAGAGAACGCACAGCGCTCACACTCCTGAGTTCAGAGAATGCACAGCGCACACACTCCCGAGTTCAGAGAACGCACAGCGCGCACACTCCCGAGTTCAGAGAACACACAGCGCCAACACTCCCGAGTTCAGAGAACGCACAGCGCTCACAGTCCCGAGTTCCGAGAACGCACAGTGCTCTCACTCCCGACTTCAGATAACGCACAGCGCTCACACTCCCGAGTTCAGAGAACGCACAGCGCTCACACTCCCGAGTTCAGAGAACGCACAGTGCTCACACTCCCGAGTTCAGAGAACGCACAGCGCTCACACACCCGAGTTCAGAGAACGCACAGCGTGCACACTCCCGAGTTCAGAGAATGCACAGCGCTCACACTCCCGAGTTCAGAGAACGCACAGTGCTCTCACTCCCGACTTCAGATAACGCACAGCGCTCACACTCCCGAGTTCAGAGAACGCACAGCGCTCACACTCCCGAGTTCAGAGAACGCACAGCGCTCACACTCCCGAGTTCAGAGAACACACAGCGCTCACACTCCCGAGTTCAGAGAACGCACAGCGCCAACACTCCCGAGTTCAGAGAACGCACAGCGCTCACACTCCCGAGTTCAGAGAACACACAGCGCTCACACTCCCGAGTTCACAGAATGCACAGCGCTCACACTCCCGAGTTCAGAGAACACACAGCGCTCACACTCCCGAGTTCAGAGAACGCACAGCGCGCACATTCACGAGTTCAGAGTACGCACAGCGCTCACACTCCCGAGTTCAGATAACGCACAGCACCAACACTCCCGAGTTCAGAGAACGCACAGCTCAACACTCCCGAGTTCAGAGAACACACAGCGCGCACACTCCCGAGTTCAGAGAACGCACAGCGCTCACACTCCCGAGTTCAGAGAACGCACAGCACCAACACTCCCGAGTTCAGAGAACGCACAGCATCAACACTCCCGAGTTCAGAGAACACACAGCGCGCACACTCCCGAGTTCAGAGAACACACAGCGCTCACACTCCCGAGTTCAGAGAACACACAGCGCTCACACTCCCGAGTTCAGAGAACGCACAGCACCAACACTCCCGAGTTCAGAGAACGCACAGCATCAACACTCCCGAGTTCAGAGAACACACAGCGCTCACACTCCAGAGATCAGAGAACGCACAGCGCTCACACTCCCGAGTTCAGCGAACACACAGCGCTCACACTCTCGAGTTCAGAGAACGCACAGCGCTCACACTCCCGAGTTCAGAGTACGCACAGCGCTCACACTCCCGAGTTCAGTGAACACACAGCGCTCACACTCCCGAGTTCAGTGAACACACAGCGCTCACACTCCCGAGTTCAGAGAACGCACAGCGCTCACTCTCCCGAGTTCAGAGTACGCACAGCGCTCACTCTCCCGAGTTCAGAGAACGCACAGCGCTCACACTCCCGAGTTCAGAGAACACACAGCGCTCACACTCCCGAGTTCAGAGAACGCACAGCGCTCACTCTCCCGAGTTCAGAGAACGCACAGCGCTCACACTCCCGAGTTCAGAGAACGCACAGCGCTCACTCTCCCGAGTTCAGAGAATGCACAGCGCTCACACTCCCGAGTTCAGAGAACGCACAGCACTCACACTCCCGAGTTCAGAGAACGCACAGCACTCACACTCCCGAGTTCAGAGAACACACAGCGCTCACACTCCCGAGTTCAGAGAACACACAGCGCTCACTCTCCCTAGTTCAGAGAATGCACAGCGCTCACTCTCCCTAGTTCAGAGAATGCACAGCACTCACACTCCCAAGTTCAGAGATCGCACAGCGCTCACTCTCCCGAGTTCAGAGAACGCACAGCGCTCACACTCCCGAGTTCAGAGAACGCACAGCGCTCACACTCCCGAGTTCAGAGAACGCACAGCACTCACACTCCCGAGTTCAGAGAACGCACAGCGCTCACACTCCCGAGTTCAGAGAACGCACAGCGCTCACACTCCCGAGTTCAGAGAACGCACAGCGCTCACACTCCCGAGTTCAGAGAACGCACAGCGCTCACACTCCCGAGTTCAGAGATCGCACAGCGCTCACACTCCCGAGTTCAGAGAACGCACAGCGCTCACTCTCCCGAGTTCAGAGAACGCACAGCGCTTACACTCCCGAGTTCAGAGAACGCACAGCGCTCACACTCCCGAGTTCAGAGAACGCACAGCGCCAACACACCCGAGTTCAGAGAACGCACAGCGCCAACACTCCCGAGTTCAGAGAACGCACAGCGCTCACACTCCCGAGTTCAGAGAACGCACAGCGCTCACACTCCCGAGTTCAGAGAACGCACAGCGCCAACACTCCCGAGTTCAGAGAACGCACAGCGCTCACACTCCCGAGTTCAGAGAACACACAGCGCTCACACTCCCGAGTTCAGAGAACGCACAGCGCGCACACTCCCGAGTTCAGAGAACGCACAGCATCAACACTCCCGAGTTCAGAGAACACACAGCGCTCACACTCCCGAGTTCAGAGAACGCACAGCGCTCACTCTCCCGAGTTCAGAGAACACACAGCGCTCACACTCCCGAGTTCAGAGAACGCACAGCGCTCACACTCCCGAGTTCAGAGAACGCACAGCGCTCACACTCCCGAGTTCAGAGAACGCACAGCGCTCACACTCCCGAGTTCAGAGAATGCACAGCGCTCACACTCCCGAGTTCAGGGAACGCACAGCGCTCACACTCCCGAGTTCAGAGTACGCACAGCGCTCACTCTCCCGAGTTCAGAGAACGCACAGCGCTCACACTCCCGAGTTCAGTGAACACACAGCGCCAACACTCCTGAGTTCAGAGAACGCACAGCGCTCACACTCCCGAGTTCAGTGAACACACAGCGCCAACACTCCTGAGTTCAGAGAACGCACAGCGCTCACACTCCCGAGTTCAGAGAACGCACAGCGCTCACACTCCCGAGTTCAGAGAACGCACAGCGCTCACTCTCCCGAGTTCAGAGAACGCACAGCGCCAACACTCCCGAGTTCAGAGAACACACAGCATCAACACTCCCGAGTTCAGAGAACGCACAGCGCTCACACTCCCGAGTTCAGAGAACGCACAGCACTCACACTCCCGAGTTCAGAGAACGCACAGCATCAACACTCCCGAGTTCAGAGAACGCACAGCGCTCACACTCCCGAGTTCAGAGAACGCACAGTGCTCACACTCCCGAGTTCAGAGAACGCACAGCGCTCACACTCCCGAGTTCAGTGAACACACAGCACTCACACTCCCAAGTTCAGAGATCGCACAGCGCTCACACTCCCGAGTTCAGAGATCGCACAGCGCTCACTCTCCCGAGTTCAGAGAACGCACAGCACTCACACTCCCGAGTTCAGAGAACACACAGCGCGCACACTCCCGAGTTCAGAGAACACACAGCGCCAACACTCCCGAGTTCAGAGAACGCACAGCGCTCAGACTCCCGAGTTCAGAGAACGCACAGCACTCACACTCCCGAGTTCAGAGAACGCACAGCACTCACACTCCCGAGTTCAGAGAACGCACAGCGCCAACACTCCCGAGTTCAGAGAACGCACAGCGCCAACACTCCCGAGTTCAGAGAACGCACAGCGCTCACACTCCCGAGTTCAGAGAACGCACAGCGCTCACACTCCCGAGTTCAGAGAACGCACAGCGCTCACACTCCCGAGTTCAGAGAACGCACAGCGCCAACACTCCCGAGTTCAGAGAACGCACAGCGCTCACACTCCCGAGTTCAGAGAACGCACAGCGCTCACACTCCCGAGTTCAGAGAACGCACAGCGCTCACACTCCCGAGTTCAGAGAACGCACAGCGCCAACACTCCCGAGTTCAGAGAACGCACGGCGCTCACACTCCCGAGTTCAGAGAACGCACAGCGCTCACACTCCCGAGTTCAGAGAATGCACAGCGCTCACACTCCCGAGTTCAGAGAACGCACAGCACGCACACTCCCGAGTTCAGAGAACGCACAGCGCTCACACTCCCGAGTTCAGAGAACGCACAGCGCTCACACTCCCGAGTTCAGAGAACGCACAGCGCTCACACTCCCGAGTTCAGAGAACGCACAGCGCGCACACTCCCGAGTTCAGAGAACGCACAGCGCCAACACTCCCGAGTTCAGAGAACGCACAGCGCTCACACTCCCGAGTTCAGAGAACGCACAGCGCGCACACTCCCGAGTTCAGTGAACACACAGCGCTCACACTCCCGAGTTCAGAGAACGCACAGCGCGCACACTCCCGAGTTCAGAGAACGCACAGCGCTCACACTCCCGAGTTCAGAGAACACACAGCACGCACACTCCCGAGTTCAGAGAACGCACAGCGCCAACACTCCCGAGTTCAGAGAACGCACAGCGCTCACAGTCATGAGTTCAGAGAACGCACAGCGCCAACACTCCCGAGTTCAGAGAACGCACAACGCTCACTCTCCCGAGTTCAGAGAACGCACAGCGCTCACACTCCCGAGTTCAGAGAACGCACAGCCCCAACACTCCCGAGTTCAGCGAACACACAGCGCTCACACTCCCGAGTTCAGAGAACGCACAGCGCGCACATTCACGAGTTCAGAGTGCGCACAGCGCTCACACTCCCGAGTTCAGATACTCACAGCGCTCACACTCCCGAGTTCAGAGAACGCACAGCGCTCACACTCCCGAGTTCAGAGAACGCACAGCGCGCACATTCACGAGTTCAGAGTACGCACAGCGCTCACACTCCCGAGTTCAGAGAATGCACAGCGCTCACACTCCCGAGTTCAGAGAACGCACAGCGCTTACACTCTCGAGTTCAGAGAACGCACAGCGCGCACATTCACGAGTTCAGAGTGCGCACAGCGCTCACACTCCCGAGTTCAGAGAACGCACAGCACTCACACTCCCGAGTTCAGAGAACGCACAGCGCTCACACTCCCGAGTTCACAGAACGCACAGCGCTCACACTCCCGAGTTCATAGAACGCACAGCGCGCACACTCCCGAGTTCAGAGAACGCACAGCGCTCACACTCCCGAGTTCAGAGAACGCACAGCGCTCACACTCCCGAGTTCAGTGAACGCACAGCGCTCGCACTCCCAAGTTCAGAGAACGCACAGCGCGCACATTCACGAGTTCAGAGTACGCACAGCGCTCACACTCCCGAGTTCAGAGAACGCACAGCGCTCACACTCCCGAGTTCAGAGAACGCACAGCGCTCACACTCCCGAGTTCAGAGAACGCACAGCGCGCACATTCACGAGTTCAGAGTACGCACAGCGCTCACACTCCCGAGTTCAGAGAACGCACAGCGCGCACATTCACGAGTTCAGAGTACACAGAGCGCTCACACTCCTGAGTTCAGAGAACGCACAGCGCTCACACTCCCGAGTTCAGAGAACGCACAGCACCAACACTCCCGAGTTCAGAGAACGCACAGCGCTCACACTCCCGAGTTCAGAGAACGCACAGCGCTCACACTCCCGAGTTCAGAGAACGCACAGCGCTCACACTCCCGAGTTCAGAAAACGCACAGCGCGCACATTCACGAGTTCAGAGTACGCACAGCGCTCACACTCCCGAGTTCAGAGAACGCACAGCGCGCACACTCCCGAGTTCAGAGAACGCACAGCGCTCACACTCCCGAGTTCAGAGAACGCACAGCGCTCACACTCCCGAGTTCAGAGAACACACAGCGCTCACACTCCCGAGTTCAGAGAACGCACAGCGCCAACACTCCCGAGTTCAGAGAACACACAGCGCTCACACTCCCGAGTTCAGAGAACGCACAGCACCAACACTCCCGAGTTCAGAGAACGCACAGCGCTCACATTCCCGAGTTCAGAGAACGCACAGCGCGCACACTCCCGAGTTCAGAGAACGCACAGCGCTCACACTCCAGAGATCAGAGAACGCACAGCGCTCACTCTCCCGAGTTCAGTGAACACACAGCGCTCACACTCCCGAGTTCAGAGAACGCACAGCACCAACACTCCCGAGTTCAGAGAACGCACAGCGCTCACACTCCCGAGTTCAGAGAACGCACAGCACTCACACTCCCGAGTTCAGAGAACGCACAGCGCTCACACTCCCGAGTTCAGAGAACGCACAGCACTCACACTCCCGAGTTCAGAGAACGCACAGCGCTCACACTCCCGAATTCAGAGAACACACAGCGCTCAGACTCCCGAGTTCAGAGAACGCACAGCGCCAACACTCCCGAGTTCAGAGAACGCACAGCGCTCAGACTCCCGAGTTCAGAGAACGCACAGCACCAACACTCCCGAATTCAGAGAACACACAGCGCTCACACTCCCGAGTTCAGAGAACGCACAGCACCAACACTCCCGAATTCAGAGAACACACAGCGCTCACACTCCCGTGTTCAGAGAATGCACAGCGTTCACACTCCCGAGTTCAGAGAACGCACAGCGCTCACACTCCCGAGTTCAGAGAACGCACAGCGTCAACACTCCCGAGTTCAGAGAACGCACAGCGCTCAGACTCCCGACTTCAGAGAACGCACAGCACCAACACTCCCGAGTTCAGAGAACGCACAGCGCTCACACTCCCGAGTTCAGAGAACGCACAGCACCAACACTCCCGAGTTCAGAGAACGCACAGCGCTCACACTCCCGAGTTCAGAGACCGCACAGTGCTCAGACTCTCGAGTTCAGAGAACGCACAGCGCTCACACTCCCGAGTTCAGAGAACGCACAGCGCTCACACTCCCGAGTTCAGAGACCGCACAGCGCTCAGACTCTCGAGTTCAGTGAACACACAGCGCTCACACTCCCGAGTTCAGAGAACGCACAGCATTCACACTCCCGAGTTCAGAGAACGCACAGCGCCAACACACTCAAGTTCAGAGAACGCACAGCGCTCACACTCCCGAGTTCAGAGAACGCACAGCGCTCACACTCCCGAGTTCAGAGAATGCACAGCACCAACACTCCTGAATTCAGAGAACGCACAGCGCTCACACTCCCGAGTTCAGAGAACACACAGCGCTCACACTCCCGAGTTCAGAGAACGCACAGGGCTCACTCTCCCTAGTTCAGAGAACGCTCAGCGCTCACACTCCCGAGTTCAGAGAACGCACAGCGCTCACACTCCCGAGTTCAGAGAACACACAGCACGCACACTCACAAGTGTTACACAGGAACAGAAGGAGGCCATTCAGCCCCTCGAGCCTGTTATACAGGAACAGGAGGCGGCCATTCAGCCCCTCGAGCCTGTTACACAGGAACAGGAGGAGGCCCATTCAGCCCCTGAGCCTGTTACACAGGAACAGGAGGAGGCCCATTCAGCCCCTCGGGTCTGTTACACAGGAACAGGAGGCGGCCATTCAGCCCCTCGAGCCTGTTACACAGGAACAGGAGGAGGCCCATTCAGCCCCTGAGCCTGTTACACAGGAACAGGAGGAGGCCCATTCAGCCCCTCGGGTCTGATACACAGGAACAGGAGGCAGCCCATTCAGCCCCTCGGGTCTGTAACATAGGAACAGGAGGAGGCCGTTCAGCTCCTCGTGCCTGTTACATAGGAACAGGAGAAGGCCATCTCTCTCCCCCATTTCTTAAATACTGGGGTTACATTTGCCACCTTCCAATCTGCAGGAACTGTTCTGGAATCTATGGAATTTTGGAAAATGACAACCAATGCGTCCACTATCTCTATAGCCACCTCTTTCAAATGTAGGCCATCAAGTCCAGGAGATTTATCAGCTTTCAGTACCATTAATTTCACCAGTACTATTTTTTTACTAATATTAATGTATTTAATTTTCTCATTCTCGCTAGAGCCTTGGTTCTCCACTATTTCCGGGTAACTTTTTTGCGTCTTCTTCCGTGAAGACAGACACAAAGTATTTGTTTCGTTTCTCTGCCATTTCCTTATTCCCCATTGTAATTTCTCCTGTCTCAGCCTGTAAGGAACCCACAATTACTTTTGCTAATCTTTTCCTATTTAACAGACCCATGGGGGTGAATGGCATCCTCCTTATTCCTATATAAGAGGCCCGAGGGGCTGAACGGCCTCCTCCTGTTCCTATATAACAAGACTGAGGGGCTGAATGGTCTCTGGTTCCTGTGTAACAGGCTCGAGGGGCTGAATGGCCTCCTCCTGTTTCTATCATGTTCGAGGACTGACCGGGCTCCTCCTGTTCCTATGTTACAAGCTAAGGGACTGAACGGCCTCCTCCTGTTCCTATGCAACAGGCTCGAGGGGCTTAATGGCCTCCTCCTGTCCCTCTGCAACAGGCTCGAGGGGCTGAATGGCCTCCTCCTGTTCCTGTGTAACAAGTTCGAGGGGCTGAATGGCCTCCTCCTGTTCCTGTATAACAGGCTCGAGGGGCTGAATGGCCTCCTTCTGTTCCTGTGTAACAAGTTTGAGGGGCTGAACGGCCTCCTCTTGTTCCTGTGTAACAGGCTCGAGGGGCTGAATGGGCCTCCTCCAGTTCCTGTGTAACAGGCTCGAGGGGCTGAATGGGCCTCCTCCTGTTCCTATGTAACAGGCCCGAGGGGCTGAATGGGCCTCCTCCTGTTCCTGTGTAATAGGCCCGAGGGGCTGAATGGCCTCCTCCTGTTCCTGTGTAACAGGCTCGAGGGGCTGAATGGGCCTCCTCCTGTTCCTGTGTAACAGTCTCGAGGGGCTGAATGGGCCTCCTCCTGTTCCTGTGTAACAGGCCTGAGGGGCTGAATGGGCTCCTCCTGTTCCTGTGTTCCTGTTTAAAAGGGGGTGAATCTGGTTGCAGAGAGGACAGGGCCCGGCCTACACTGACCTCTGACCTGTGTTCAGCATCACGGAACGGAGCAGCTCTCCTCAGTATTGTTATTTTTCAATCTTTGTTCTGATTCCTCCTGCAGCCAGCGTTGGATGTATCGTGGGAACAGTAGTTGGACTCAGAGCCGGAGTCCTGATATTGTTGCTGATATATTGGTTCAACTGCAAAAGAGGTCAGTATGGTGGACTTTCAACTTGGACTCATAGAATCAGACAGCACAGAAGGAGGCCACTCGCCCCATCGTGCCTGTGCCAGCCCTTTTGGAAGAGTAGATCCAATCAGTCCCACTCCCCCTGATCTGCAAATTTACCCCTTTCAGTAATATATCCAACTCCCCAGTTCTCCATGTGCAGTCTGACCAGAATCCCGATCTCTGGAACCTCCTCCAGCCCTAAAACCCCCCGAGATCTCTGCGGTCCTCCAATTCTGGCCTCTTGCGCATCCCCCGATTTCCATCGCTCCACCATTGGCGGCCGTGCCTTCAGCTGCCTGGGCCCCGAGCTCTGGAATTCCCTCCCTAAACCTCTCCGTCTCTCTCTCCTCCTTGAAGACCCTCCTTAAAACCGACCTCTTTGACCAAGCTTTTGGTCACCTGCCCTAATATCTCGGTCTCAAATTTTTGTCCGATTTACGCTCCAAGACGCGAGATAAATGCAAGTTGATGTGAAACTGATGCATCTCAATTCCTGTCTTTCCCTCCTCCAGATACAGACTCCGGTCCCTTGTGATTACCTTCGGGATGAACCAGGTTTTCCAGAGCATCGGGTGTCCTGGTGACTGATTCTCCTGCTCCCCCTGGTGGTCACTCTGACTGAGGATCCTGCTCCCCCTGGTGGTCACTCTGACTGAGGCTCCGGCTCCCCCTGGTGGTCACTCTGACTGAGGCTCCTCCTTCCCTGAAGGTGTCCTGGTGACTGAGGCTCCTGCTCCCCCTGGTGGTCACTCTGACTGAGGCTCCTGCTCTCCTGGTGGTGTCCTGGTGACTGTGGCTCCTTCTCCCCCTGGTGGTGTCCTGGTGACTGAGGCTCCTGCTCCCATGGTGGTGTCCTGGTGACTGAGGCTCCTTCTCCCCCTGGTGGTGTCCTGGTGACTGAGGCTCCTGCTCCCCCTGGTGGTGTCCTGGTGACTGAGGCTCCTTCTCCCCCTGGTGGTGTCCTGGTGACTGAGGCTCCTGCTCCCCAGGGCTGGCATTGGCTGACGCTCCTGCCCCTCCAGTGTTGACCCTGATTGCCAACTGCGGGGAAGTTTCTCTCTGTATATCGGTATCTCTCGAGCGGGATGTGACTGCGATGGGACAATCGTTTTCTCTGCCACTTGCTGTGGATTTGAGGCGACAGCTTTCACGAGTTGGCGAATGAAAGACATTCGGATTGTAACCTCGGCGATCGGGGCCATAAACGTTTGCTTCCAGTGTAGTGACGCGGCTTTAATCTGTTCAAGCTAATGCCTCTTGCGGTTTAGTGTCTATTAATCTGCTGTGACCCCATCTGCTTTAAACCAAGATGAACTCTCTCTCTTTTATTTAATAAAAACATTGATTTGCATTATTACAGCGCGTTTCATGACTTCAGGATGTCCCAAAGCGCTTGACAGCCAATGATACAGAATAAACAGAGAGAGAGACACAGATACAGAAAGAGAGAGACACAGATACAGAGAGAGAGACACTCAGATACAGAAAGAGAGACAGATACAGAAAGAGAGAGAGAGACAGATACAGAAAGAGAGAGAGACAGATACAGAAAGAGAGAGAGACAGATACAGAAAGAGAGAGACACAGATACAGAAAGAGAGAGAGAGACACAGATACAGAAAGAGAGACAGATACAGAAAGAGAGAGAGACACAGATACAGAAAGAGAGAGAGACACAGATACAGAAAGAGAGACAGATACAGAAAGAGAGAGAGAAACAGATACAGAGAGAGAAAGAGAGACAGATACAGAAAGAGAGAGAGACACAGATAGAGAGAGAGAGACAGATACAGAAAGAGAGAGATACAGAAAGTGAGAGAGACAGATACAGAAAGAGAGAGAGACAGACAGAGAAAGAGAGAGAGAGACACAGATACAGAAAGAGAGAGAGAGACAGATACAGAAAGAGAGAGAGAGACAGATACAGAAAGAGAGAGAGAGACACAGATACAGAAAGAGAAAGAGAGACAGATACAGAAAGAGAGAGAGAGACAGATACAGAAAGAAAGAGAGAGAGAGATACAGAAAGAAAGTGAGAGACAGACCCAGAAAGAGAGAGAGAGAGAGATACAGAAAGAGAGAGAGAGACAGATACAGAAAGAGAGAGAGACACAGATACAGAAAGAGAGAGACACAGATAGAGAAAGAGAGAGAGACAGATACAAAAAGAGAGAGACATATACAGAAAAAGAGAGAGACAGATACAGAAAGAGAGAGAGACAGATACAGAAAGAGAGAGAGAGACACAGATACAGAAAGAGAGAGAGAGACAGACCCAGAAAGAGAGAGAGACACAGATACAGAAAGAGAGAGAGAGACAGATACAGAAAGAGAGACAGATACAGATACAGAAAGAGAGAGAGCGACAGATACAGAAAGAGAGAGAGAGAGACAGATACAGAAAGAGAGAGAGAGACAGATACAGAAAGAGAGACAGATACAGATACAGAAAGAGAGACAGATACAGAAAGAGAGAAAGACAGATACAGAAAGAGAGAGAGAGATACAGATACAGAAAGAGAGAGAGAGACACAGATACAGAAAGAGAGAGAGAGACAGATACAGAAAGAGAGAGAGAGACAGATACAGAAAGAGAGAGAGAGAAACAGATACAGAAAGAGAGACAGATACAGATACAGAAAGAGAGAGAGACAGATACAGAAAGAGAGAGAGACAGATACAGAAAGAGAGAGAGACAGATACAGAAAGAGAGAGAGAGAGACAGATACAGAAAGAGAGACAGATACAGAAAGAGAGAGAGAGATACAGAAAGAGAGAGACAGATACAGAAAGAGAGAGAGACACAGATACAGAAAGAGAGAGAGACACAGATACAGAAAGAGAGAGAGATACAGAAAGAGAGAGAGATACAGAAAGAGAGAAACAGATACAGAAAGAGAGAGAGACAGAAACAGAAAGAGAGAGACAGATACAGAAAGAGAGAGAGACAGAAAGAGAGACAGATACAGAAAGAGAGAGAGAGACAGATACAGAAGGAGAGAGAGACAGATACAGAAAGAGAGAGACAGATACAGAAAGAGAGAGAGACAGATACAGAAAGAGAGAGAGACAGAAAGAGAGAGAGACAGATACAGAAAGAGAGAGAGAGAGACAGATACAGAAAGAGAGAGAGACAGATACAGAAAGAGAGAGAGACAGATACAGAAAGAGAGAGAGACAGATACAGAAAGAGAGAGAGACAGATACAGAAAGAGAGACAGATGCAGAGAGAGAGGCAGAAAGAGAGAGAGACACAGAAAGAGAGACAGATACAGAAAGAGAAAGACACATACAGAAAGAGAGAGAGAGAGAGATACAGAAAGAGAGAGACAGATACAGAGAGACAGATACAGAAAGAGAGAGACAGATACAGAGAGACAGATACAGAAAGAGCGAGAGACATATACAGAGAGAGAGAGACAGATACAGAAAGAGAGAGACAGATACAGAAAGAGAGAGACAGAAAGAGAGAGAGACAGATACAGAAAGAGAGAGAGAGAGACAGATACAGAAAGAGAGAGACAGATACAGAGAGACAGATACAGAAAGAGAGAGACAGATACAGAGAGACAGATACAGAAAGAGCGAGAGACATATACAGAGAGAGAGAGACAGATACAGAAAGAGAGAGACAGATACAGAAAGAGAGAGACAGAAAGAGAGAGAGACAGATACAGAAAGAGAGAGAGAGAGACAGATACAGAAAGAGAGAGACAGATACAGAAAGAGAGAGACAGATACAGAGAGACAGATACAGAAAGAGCGAGAGACATATACAGAGAGAGAGAGACAGATACAGAAAGAGACAGATACAGAAAGAGAGAGACAGAAAGAGAGAGAGACAGATACAGAAAGAGAGAGAGAGAGACAGATACAGAAAGAGAGACAGATACAGAAAGAGAGAGAGAGACAGATACAGAAAGAGAGAGAGAGACAGATACAGAAAGAGAGAGAGAGACAGATACAGAAAGAGAGAGAGAGACAGATACAGAAAGAGAGAGAGAGAGACGGATACCGAAAGAGAGAGAGAGAGACAGATACAGAAAGAGAGATACACACAGATAGTTTGACATTTGACATTTTGGAAGGATAGAAAGGAAAAGGAGGTGGGGTAGCTCTGTTAATAAAGGATGAGATCAGTGCAGTAGTGAGGAATGATACTGGTTCAGAAGAGCAAGATGTAGAATCAGTTTGGGTGGAGATAAGAACTAATAAGGGAAAGAAGTCACTGGTGGGTGTAGTCTATAGGCCCCCTAACAGTAGCTTCACTGTTGGACAGAGTATAAATCAAGAAATAATGGAGGCTTGTGAGAAAGGTACAGCAATAATCATGGGCGATTTTAATCTTCATATTGATTGGACAAATCAAATTGGCCAAGGTAGCCTCGAGGAAGAGTTGAGGATGTAACGAGCAGGGTGGATAAAGGGGAACCAGTAGATGTCGTGTATTTGGATTTCCAGAAGGCATTCGATACGGTGCCACATAAAAGGTTACTGCACAAGATAAGAGCTCATGGAGTTGGGGGTAATATATTAGCATGGATAGAGGATTGGCTAACTAACAGAAAACAGAGAGTTGGGATAAATGGGTCATTTTCCGGTTGGCAAACGGTAACTAGTGAGGTGCCACAGGGATCAGTGCTGGGGCCTCAACTATTTACAATCTATATTAATGACTTGGATGAAGGGACTGAGTGTAATGTAGCCAAGTTTGCGGATGATACAAAGATGGGTGGGAAAGCAAGTTGTGAAGAGGACACAAAGAATCTGCAAAGGGACATAGACAGGCTAAGTGAGTGGGCAAACATTTGGCAGATGGAGCATAATGTGGGAAAGTACGAGGTTATACACTTTGGTAAGAAAAAGAAAAAAGCAAATTATTATTTAAATGGAGAGAGATTACAAAATGCTGCAGTTCAGAGGGACCTGGGGGTCCTTGTACATGTAACACAAAAAGTTAGCATGTAGGTACAGCAAGTAATCAGGAAGGCAAATGGAATGTTGGCCTTTATTTCAAGGGGGTTGGAGTATAAAAGCAGGGAAGTCCTGCTACAACTGTACAGGGTATTGGTGAGACCATACCTGGAGTACTGCATACAGTTTTGGCCTCCTTATTTAAGGAGGGATATACTTGCATTGGAGGCAGTTCAGAGACGATTCACTAGGTTAATTCCAGAGATGAGGGGTTTGACTTATGAGGAAAGGTTGAGCAGACTGGGCCTATACTCATTGGAGTTTAGAAGAATGAGAGGTGATCTTATTGAAACATATAAGATACTGAGGGGGCTCGACAAGGTAGATGCAGAGAAGATGTTTCCCCTCATGGGGGAATCTAGAACTAGGGGGCATAGTTTCAGAATAAGGGGTCGTCCATTTAAAACGGAGATGAGGAGGAATTTCTTCTCTCAGAGGGTCATAGATCTGTGGAATTCTCTGCCCCAGAGAGCTGTCGAGGCTGGGTCATTGAATATATTTAAGGTGGAGATTGACAGATTTTTGAATGATAAGGGTATCAAGGGTTATGGGGAGCGGGCAGGAAAGTGGAGTTGAGGCCAAGATCAGATCAGCCATGATCGTATTGAATGGTGGAGCAGGCTCGAGGGGCCAAATGGCCAACTCCTGCTCCTATTTCTTATGTTCTTATGTTCTTATCACACTCCTGACTTGTACCTTGTAGATGGTGGAAAGGCTTTGGGGAGTCAGGAGGTGAGACACTCGCCGTAGAATACCAATTAAGCACTAATTAATTGTCATCAAAATGGAATGGAAAGTATTGATGATTGACCAAAGCCACCTTGATAAGGAAACAAGGAAATAGGAGAGTCTGGATTTGGATCTGCGGGGGAACTACCTATATTCTGTTTGAGATTTGTGGTTCATCCTCTTTCGAGACGAACGGGAAGAATGTTGGCTCTTTCGAAATCCACATTTCTGGTCAAGTGTTGTTCTTGTTCCTCCTCTGTGAAGAATGAATCCACCCTTGTTGATTATTTCCAGCCGGTTTGCCAATAAGTTGTTGAATTTAAATCTCGTTTTGGATTTTGCAATGTACAGAGAGAGAGAGAGACAGAAACAGAATAGAGAGAGAGAGAGATAAAGAATAGAGAGAGATACAGAATAGAAAGAGAGATAGAGAGAGAGAGAGATACAGAATAGAAAGAGAGATAGAGAGAGATACAGAATAGAGAGAGATAGACAGAGAGAGATACAGAATAGAGAGAGAGATAGGAAGAGAGATACAGAATAGAAAGAGAGATAGAGAGAGAGAGAGATGCAGAATAGAGAGAGAGATACAGATACAGAAAGTTAGAGACACATGAGAAGGCTTTCAGGAGAGTGGAAGTGAAGTGGTTTAGGAGAGTGGGAGGAGGTTTTGGGGTTAATGAGAAGCGATGAAGTTGCCCCGTCTCCCTGTTCAGGGGGGATGTTAAACCGAGGCCCCGTCTCCCTGTTCAGGGGGGATGTTAAACCGAGGCCCCGTCTCCCTGTTCAGGGGGGATGTTAAACCGAGGACCCGTCTCCCTGTTCAGGGCGGATGTTAAACCGAGGCCCCGTCTCCCTGTTCAGGGGGGATGTTAAACCGAGGCCCCGTCTCCCTGTTCAGGGGGGATGTTAAACCGAGGCCCCGTCTCCCTGTTCAGGGGGATGTTAAACCGAGGCCCTGTCTCCCTGTTCAGGGGGGATGTTAAACCGAGGCCCCGTCTCCCTGCTCAGGGGGGATGTTAAACCGTGGCCCCGTCTCCCTGTTCAGGGGGGATGTTAAACCGTGGCCCCGTCTCCCTGTTTAGAGGGCTGTTAAACCAAGGCCCCATCTCCCTCTTCAGGGGATGTTAAACCGAGGCCCCGTCTCCCTGTTCAGGGAATGTTAAACCGAGGCCCCGTCTCCCTGTTCAGGGTGGAAGTTAAACCGTGGCCCCGTCTCCCTGTTCAGAGGGCTGTTAAACCAAGGCCCCATCTCCCTCTTCAGGGGATGTTAAACCGAGGCCCCGTCTCCCTGTTCAGCGGATGTTAAACCAAGGCTCTGTCTCCCTGTTCAGGGGGGATGTTAAACCGAGGCCCCGTCTCCCTGTTCAGGGGGGATGTTAAACCGAGGCCCCGTCTCCCTGTTCAGAGGGATGTTAAACCGAGGCCCCGTCTCCCTGTTCACTGGGATGTTAAACTGAGGCCCTGTCTCCCTGTTCAAGGTGGAACGTTAAACAGTGTCCCTCTTTCCCAGTGCAGGAGAGATATTAAACCCATTACCAAGGTCAGAGAACACACAGCATGAACACTCCCGAGTTCAGTGAACACACAGCGCTCACACTACTGATTTCACAGAACACACAGCGCTCACACTACTGATTTCAGTGAACACACAGCGCTCACACTACTGATTTCACAGAACACACAGCGCTCACACTACTGATATCAGTGAACACACAGCGCTCAAACTACTGATTTCACAGAACACACAGCGCTCACACTACTGATTTCACAGAACACACAGCGCTCACACTACTGATTTCAGAGAACACACAGCGCTCACACTCCCAAGTTCAGAGAACACACAGCGCTCACACTACTGATTTCAGAGAACACACAGCGCTCACACTACTGATTTCACAGAACACACAGCGCTCAAACTACTGATTTCACAGAACACACAGCGCTCACACTACTGATTTCAGTGAACACAGAGCGCTCACACTACTGATTTCAGTGAACACACAGCACTCACACTACTGATTTCACAGAACACACAGCGCTCAAACTACTGATTTCACAGAACACACAGCGCTCACACTACTGATTTCACCGAACACACAGCGCTCACGCTACTGATTTCAGAGAACACACAGCGCTCACACTACTGATTTCAGTGAACACACAGCGCTCACACTACTGATTTCACCAAACACACAGCGCTCACACTACTGATTTCACAGAACACACAGCACTCACACTACTGATTTCACCAAACACACAGCACTCACACTACTGATTTCACAGAACACACAGCGCTCACACTACTGATTTCACAGAACACACAGCGCTCACACTACTGATTTCACCGAACACACAGCACTCACACTACTGATTTCACCAAACACACAGCACTCACACTACTGATTTCAGTGAACACACAGCACTCACACTACTGATTTCACAGAACACACAGCACTCACACTACTGATTTCACAGAACACACAGCGCTCACACTACTGATTTCACAGAACACACAGCGCTCACACTACTGATTTCAGTGAACACACAGCGCTCACACTACTGATTTCACCGAACACACAGCGCTCACACTACTGATTTCAGAGATCACACAGCGCTCACACTACTGATTTCACAGAACACACAGTGCTTACACTACTGATTTCACAGAACACACAGCGCTCACACTACTGATTTCAGAGATCACACAGTGCTCACACTACTGATTTCAGAGATCACACAGTGCTCACACTACTGATTTCACAGAACACACAGCGCTCACACTACTGATTTCAGTGAACACACAGTGCTCACACTACTGATTTCACAGAACACACAGCGCTCACACTACTGATTTCAGTGAACACACAGCGCTCACACTACTGATTTCAGTGAACACACAGCGCTCACACTACTGATTTCAGTGAACACACAGTGCTCACACTACTGATTTCAGAGAACACACAGCACTCACACTACTGATTTCAGTGAACACACAGCGCTCACACTACTGATTTCAGAGATCACACAGCGCTCACACTACTGATTTCAGTGAACACACAGCGCTCACACTACTGATTTCAGTGAACACACAGCGCTCACACTACTGATTTCACAGAACACACCGTGCTCACACTACTGATTTCACAGATCACACAGCGCTCACACTACTGATTTCAGTGAACACACAGCGCTCACACTACTGATTTCAGAGATCACACAGCGCTCACACTACTGATTTCAGAGAACACACAGCGCTCACACTACTGATTTCAGAGAACACACAGCACTCACACTACTGATTTCAGTGAACACACAGCGCTCACACTACTGATTTCACAGAACACACAGCACTCACACTACTGATTTCAGTGAACACACAGCGCTCACACTACTGATTTCAGTGAACACACAGCGCTCACACTACTGATTTCACAGAACACACCGTGCTCACACTACTGATTTCACAGATCACACAGCGCTCACACTACTGATTTCAGAGATTACACACAGCGCTCACACTACTGATTTCAGAGATCACACAGTGCTCACACTACTGATTTCACAGAACACACAGCGCTCACACTACTGATTTCACAGAACACACCGTGCTCACACTACTGATTTCAGTGAACACACAGCGCTCACACTACTGATTTCAGTGAACACACAGCGCTCACACTACTGATTTCACAGAACACACAGCACTCACACTACTGATTTCAGAGAACACACAGCGCTCACACTACTGATTTCAGAGATCACACAGCGCTCACACTACTGAATTCACAGAACACACCGTGCTCACACTACTGATTTCAGAGATCACACAGCGCTCACACTACTGATTTCAGAGAACACACAGCGCTCACACTACTGATTTCACAGAACACACAGCGCTCACACTACTGATTTCAGTGAACACACAGCACTCACACTACTGATTTCAGAGATCACACAGCGCTCACACTACTGATTTCAGAGAACACACAGCGCTCACACTACTGATTTCACAGAACACACAGCGCTCACACTACTGATTTCAGTGAACACACAGTGCTCACACTACTGATTTCAGTGAACACACAGCACTCACACTACTGATTTCACCGAACACACAGCGCTCACACTACTGATTTCACCGAACACACAGCGCTCACACTACTGATTTCAGAGAACACACAGCGCTCACACTACTGATTTCAGAGAACACACAGCGCTCACACTACTGATTTCAGAGATCACACAGCGCTCACACTACTGATTTCAGAGATCACACAGCGCTCACACTACTGATTTCAGTGAACACACAGCGCTCACACTCCCAAGTTCAGAGAACACACAGCGCTCACACTACTGATTTCAGAGAACACACAGCGCTCACACTACTGATTTCACCGAACACACAGCGCTCACACTACTGATTTCAGAGAACACACAGCGCTCACACGAATGATTTCAGAGAATGCACAGCACAATTCAGTGTTTGCATCGTACAGAAGCTAAGTGTCTTTCTCGGTAGTGAATGGTCCCTGTGTTCTCCTGGGCTGGTTCCAATCCCCTGAGGGAGTCGACGCGGAACAGTCGAGAGTAATTTCTTTTCCTTACTGGCGGTGTTTTTTTTGTTGCCTGTTTTATTGCCTCTCCCAGGATATTGCATGCCTGTCGGGTGGGTTGGGGGGATAGGGGGCTGGGCTCGGCTCGGCGAAGGAGCCTTTAGCCATGATGGACGAGCCATGTGTGGGGCAGGCGTGACGGATGTTGGCTGCAAGAGGGAGGAGGAACCTTGCTTCAAAGGGTTAATCAGCCCTGTCACAGCACGAAATGGAGAAGTACAGAATGCACAGCGGAAGTGCGATGATTCATTGTTTTCTTGGTAACTTTGTGCAGTGTTTGTGTTGACAGGGACGTGTCTGAGAGCACACAGTGAGAACTGACCTGATCACCGAGGATTATGTCGCGGGGAAAAGGCAAATCGCTCTTCGCAATCTTCAGAGAACGCACAGTGCTCACACTCCTGAGTTCAGAGAACGCACAGCGCTCACTCTCCCGAGTTCAGAGTACGCACAGCGCTCACACTCCTGAGTTCAGAGAACGCACAGTGCTCACACTCCTGAGTTCAGAGAACGCACAGTGCTCACAGTCCCGAGTTCAGAGAATGCACAGCGCTCACACTCCCGAGTTCAGAGAACGCACAGTGCTCACAGTCCCGAGTTCAGAGAATGCACAGCGCTCACACTCCCGAGTTCAGAGAACGCACATTGCTCACAGTCCCGAGTTCAGAGAACACACAGCGCCAACACTCCCGAGTTCAGAGAACGCACAGCGCTCACACTCCCAAGTTCAGAGAACGCACAGCGCCAACACTCCCGAGTTCAGAGAACGCACAGCGCTCACACTCCCGAGTTCAGAGAACGCACAGCGCTCACACTACTGATTTCAGTGAACACTCAGCGCTCACACTACTGATTTCAGTGAACACACAGCGCTCACACTACTGATTTCACCGAACACACAGCGCTCACACTACTGATTTCAGAGATCACACAGCGCTCACACTACTGATTTCACAGAACACACAGTGCTTACACTACTGATTTCACAGAACACAGCGCTCACACTACTGATTTCAGCGATCACACAGTGCTCACACTACTGATTTCAGAGATCACACAGTGCTCACACTACTGATTTCACAGAACACACAGCGCTCACACTACTGATTTCAGTGAACACACAGTGCTCACACTACTGATTTCACAGAACACACAGCGCTCACACTACTGATTTCAGTGAACACACAGCGCTCACACTACTGATTTCAGAGATCACACAGCGCTCACACTACTGATTTCAGTGAACACACAGCGCTCACACTACTGATTTCAGTGAACACACAGCGCTCACACTACTATTTCACAGAACTCACCGTGCTCACACTACTGATTTCACAGATCACACAGCGCTCACACTACTGATTTCAGTGAACACACAGTGCTCACAATACTGATTTCAGAGATCACACAGTGCTCACACTACTGATTTCACAGAACACACCGTGCTCACACTACTGATTTCAGTGAACACACAGCGCTCACACTACTGATTTCACCGAACACACAGCGCTCACACTACTGATTTCAGAGATCACACAGCGCTCACACTACTGATTTCACAGAACACACAGTGCTTACACTACTGATTTCACAGAACACAGCGCTCACACTACTGATTTCAGCGATCACACAGTGCTCACACTACTGATTTCAGAGATCACACAGTGCTCACACTACTGATTTCACAGAACACACAGCGCTCACACTACTGATTTCAGTGAACACACAGTGCTCACACTACTGATTTCACAGAACACACAGCGCTCACACTACTGATTTCAGTGAACACACAGCGCTCACACTACTGATTTCAGAGATCACACAGCGCTCACACTACTGATTTCAGTGAACACACAGCGCTCACACTACTGATTTCAGTGAACACACAGCGCTCACACTACTATTTCACAGAACTCACCGTGCTCACACTACTGATTTCACAGATCACACAGCGCTCACACTACTGATTTCAGTGAACACACAGTGCTCACAATACTGATTTCAGAGATCACACAGTGCTCACACTACTGATTTCACAGAACACACAGCGCTCACACTACTGATTTCACAGAACACACCGTGCTCACACTACTGATTTCAGTGAACACACAGCGCTCACACTACTGATTTCAGTGAACACACAGCGCTCACACTACTGATTTCAGAGAACACACAGCGCTCACACTACTGATTTCAGAGATCACACAGCGCTCACACTACTGATTTCACAGAACACACAGCGCTCACACTACTGATTTCACAGAACACACAGCGCTCACACTACTGATTTCACAGAACACACAGCGCTCACACTACTGATTTCAGTGAACACACAGCGCTCACACTACTGATTTCAGAGATCACACAGCGCTCACACTACTGATTTCAGAGAACACACAGCGCTCACACTACTGATTTCACAGAACACACAGCGCTCACACTACTGATTTCAGTGAACACACAGAGCTCACACTACTGATTTCAGTGAACACACAGCACTCACACTACTGATTTCACCGAACAGACAGCGCTCACACTACTGATTTCACCGAACACACAGCGCTCACACTACTGATTTCACCAAACACACAGCGCTCACACTACTGATTTCACCGAACACACAGCGCTCACACTACTGATTTCAGAGAACACACAGCGCTCACACTACTGATTTCAGAGAACACACAGCGCTCACACTACTGATTTCAGAGATCACACAGCGCTCACACTACTGATTTCACAGAACACACAGCGCTCACACTCCCAAGTTCAGAGAACACACAGCGCTCACACTGCTGATTTCAGAGAACACACAGCGCTCACAAGAATGATTTCAGAGAATGCACAGCACAATTCAGTGTTTGCATCGTACAGAAGCTAAGTGCCTTTCTCGGTAGTGAATGGTCCCTGTGTTCTCCTGGGCTGGTTCCATCCCCTGAGGGAGTTGACGCGGAACGGTCGAGAGTAATTTCTTTTCCTTATTGGCGGTGTTTTTTTTGTTGCCTGTTTTATTGCCTCTCCCAGGATATTGCATGCCTGTCGGGTGGGTTGGGGGGATAGGGGGCTGGGCTCGGCTCGGCGAAGGAGCCTTTAGCCATGATGGACGAGCCATGTGTGGGGCAGGCGTGACGGATGTTGGCTGCAAGAGGGAGGAGGAACCTTGCTTCAAAGGGTTAATCAGCCCTGTCACAGCACGAAATGGAGAAGTACAGAATGCACAGCGGAAGTGCGATGATTCATTGTTTTCTTGGTAACTTTGTGCAGTGTTTGTGTCGACAGGGACGTGTCTGAGAGCACACAGTGAGAACTGACCTGATCACCGAGGATTATGTCGCGGGGAAAAGGCAAAACGCTCTTCGCAATCTTCAGAGAACGCACAGTGCTCACACTCCTGAGTTCAGAGAACGCACAGCGCTCACTCTCCCGAGTTCAGAGTACGCACAGCGCTCACACTCCTGAGTTCAGAGAACGCACAGTGCTCACACTCCTGAGTTCAGAGAACGCACAGTGCTCACAGTCCCGAGTTCAGAGAATGCACAGCGCTCACACTCCCGAGTTCAGAGAACGCACAGTGCTCACAGTCCCGAGTTCAGAGAACGCACAGTGCTCACAGTCCCGAGTTCATAGAACACACAGCGCTCACAGTCCCGAGTTCAGAGAACGCACAGCGCTCACACTCCCGAGTTCAGAGAACGCACAGCGCGCACATTCACGAGTTCAGAGTACGCACAGCGCTCACACTCCCGAGTTCAGAGAACGCACAGCGCTCACACTCCCGAGTTCAGAGAACGCACAGCGCTCACACTCCCGAGTTCAGAGAACGCACAGCGCCAACACTCCCGAGTTCAGAGAACACACAGCGCTCACACTCCCGAGTTCAGAGAACGCACAGCGCTCACACTCCAGAGATCAGAGAATGCACAGCGCTCACACTCCCGAGTTCAGAGAACACACAGCGCTCACACTCCCGAGTTCAGAGAACGCACAGCACCAACACTCCCGAGTTCAGAGAACGCACAGCATCAACACTCCCGAGTTCAGAGAACACACAGCGCTCACACTCCCGAGTTCAGAGAACGCACAGCGCTCACACTCCAGAGATCAGAGAACGCACAGCGCTCACACTCCCGAGTTCAGAGAACGCACAGCGCTCACTCTCCCGAGTTCAGACCAGGCGCAGCGCTCACACTCCCGAGTTCAGAGAACGCACAGCGCTCTCACTCCAGAGTTCAGAGAACGCACAGCGCTCACTCTCCCGAGTTCAGTGAACACACAGCGCTCACACTCCCGAGTTCAGAGAACGCACAGCACCAACACTCCCGAGTTCAGAGAACGCACAGCATCAACACTCCAGAGATCAGAGAACGCACAGCGCTCACACTCCCGAGTTCAGAGAATGCACAGCACTCACACTCTCGAGTTCAGATTACGCACAGCACTCACACTCCCAAGTTCAGAGAACGCACAGCGCTCACACTCCCGAGTTCAGTGAACACACAGCGCTCACACTCCCGAGTTCAGAGAACGCACAGCACTCACACTCCCAAGTTCAGAGAACGCACAGCGCTCACACTCCCGAGTTCAGAGAACGCACAGCGCTCACACTCCCGAGTTCAGAGAACGCAGAGCGCCAACACTCCCGAGTTCAGACCAGGCGCAGCGCTCACACTCCCGAGTTCAGAGAACGCACAGCGCTCACACTCCCGAGTTCAGACCAGGCGCAGCGCTCACACTCCCGAGTTCAGAGAACGCACAGCACTCACACTCTCGAGTTCAGAGTACGCACAGCGCTCACTCTCCCGAGTTCAGTGAACACACAGCGCTCACACTCCCGAGTTCAGAGAACGCACAGCACTCACACTCCCAAGTTCAGAGAACGCACAGCGCCAACACTCCTGAGTTCAGAGAACGCACAGCGCTCACACTCCCGAGTTCAGAGAACGCACAGCGCTCACACTCCCGAGTTCAGAGAACACACAGCGCTCACACTCCCGAGTTCAGAGAACGCACAGCGCTCACTCTCCCTAGTTCAGAGAATGCACAGCACTCACACTCCCAAGTTCAGAGATCGCACAGCGCTCACTCTCCCGAGTTCAGAGAACGCACAGCGCTCACACTCCCAAGTTCAGGGAACACACAGCGCTCACACTCCCGAGTTCAGAGAACGCACAGCGCCAACACTCCCGAGTTCAGAGAACGCACAGCGCTTACACTCCCGAGTTCAGAGAACGCACAGCGCTCACACTCCCGAGTTCAGAGAACGCACAGCGCTCACACTCCCGAGTTCAGAGAACGCACAGCATCAACACTCCCGAGTTCAGAGAACGCACAGCGCCAACACTCCCGAGTTCAGAGAACGCACAGCATCAACACTCCCGAGTTCAGAGAACGCACAGCGCGCACATTCACGAGTTCAGAGTACGCACAGCGCTCACACTCCCGAGTTCAGAGAACGCACAGCGCTCACACTCCCGAGTTCAGAGAACGCACAGCGCGCACATTCACGAGTTCAGAGTACGCACAGCGCTCACACTCTCGAGTTCAGAGAACACACAGCGCTCACACTCCCGAGATCAGAGAACGCACAGCGCTCACATTCACGAGTTCAGAGAACACACAGCACGCACACTCTCGAGATCAGAGTACGCACAGCGCTCACACTCTCGAGTTCAGAGAACACACAGCGCTCACACTCCCGAGTTCAGAGAACACACAGCGCTCACACTCCCGAGATCAGAGAACGCACAGCGCTCACATTCACGAGTTCAGAGTACGCACAGCGCTCACACTCTCGAGTTCAGAGAACACACAGCGCTCACACTCCCGAGATCAGAGAACGCACAGCGCTCACATTCACGAGTTCAGAGAACACACAGCACGCACACTCTCGAGATCAGAGTACGCACAGCGCTCACACTCTCGAGTTCAGAGAACACACAGCGCTCACACTCCCGAGTTCAGAGAACACACAGCGCTCACACTCCCGAGTTCAGAGAACGCACAGCGCGCACATTCACGAGTTCAGAGTACGCACAGCGCTCACACTCTCGAGTTCAGAGAACACACAGCGCTCACACTCTCGAGATCAGAGTACGCACAGCGCTCACACTCTCGAGTTCAGAGAACACACAGCGCTCACACTCCCGAGTTCAGAGAACGCACAGCGCCAACACTCCCGAGTTCAGAGAACGCACAGCGCTCACACTCCCGAGTTCAGAGAACGCACAGCGATCACACTCCCGAGTTCAGAGAACGCACAGTGCTCACACTCCCGAGTTCAGAGAACGCACAGCGCTCACACTCTCGAGTTCAGAGAACGCAGAGCGCCAACACTCCCGAGTTCAGAGAACGCACAGCGCTCACACTCCCGAGTTCAGAGAACACACAGCACTCACACTGCCGAGTTCAGAGAACGCACAGCGCTCACACTCCCGAGTTCAGAGAACACACAGCACTCACACTCCCGAGTTCAGAGAACGCACAGCGCTCACACTCCCGAGTTCAGAGAACGCACAGCGATCACACTCCCGAGTTCAGAGAACACACAGCGCCAACACTCCCGAGTTCAGAGAACGCACAGCGCTCACACTCCCGAGTTCAGAGAACGCACAGCATCAACACTCCCGAGTTCAGAGAACACACAGCGCCAACACTCCCGAGTTCAGAGAACACACAGCGCTCACACTCCCGAGTTCAGAGAATGCACAGCGCTCACACTCCCGAGTTCAGAGAATGCACAGCGCTCACACTCCCGAGTTCAGAGAACGCACAGCGCTCACACTCCCGAGTTCAGAGAACGCACAGCGCTCACACTCCCGAGTTCAGAGAACGCACAGCGCTCACACTCCCGAGTTCAGAGAACACACAGCGCTCACACTCCCGAGTTCAGAGAACGCACAGCGCTCACACTCCTGAGTTCAGAGAACGCACAGCACCAACACTCCCGAGTTCAGAGAACGCACAGCGCCCACACTCCCGAATTCAGAGAACGCACAGCGCCAACACTCCCAAGTTCAGAGAACGCACAGCGCCCACACTCCCGAATTCAGAGAACGCACAGCGCTCACACTCCCGAGTTCAGAGAACGCACAGCGCTCACACTCCCGAGTTCAGAGAACGCACAGCGCCAACACTCCCGAGTTCAGAGAACACACAGCGCTCACACTCCCGAGTTCAGAGAATGCACAGCGCTCACACTCCCGAGTTCAGAGTATGCACAGCGCTCACACTCCCGAGTTCAGAGAACGCACAGCGCTCACACTCCCGAGTTCAGAGAACGCACAGCGCTCACACTCCCGAGTTCAGAGAACACACAGCGCTCACACTCCCGAGTTCAGAGAACGCACAGCGCTCACACTCCTGAGTTCAGAGAACGCACAGCACCAACACTCCCGAGTTCAGAGAACGCACAGCGCCCACACTCCCGAATTCAGAGAACGCACAGCGCCAACACTCCCAAGTTCAGAGAATGCACAGCGCTCACACTCCCGAGTTCAGAGAACGCACAGTGCTCACAGTCCCGAGTTCAGAGAACACACAGCGCCAACACTCCTGAGTTCAGAGAACGCACAGCGCCAACACTCCCGAGTTCAGAGAACGCACAGCGCCAACAGTCCCGAGTTCAGAGAACACACAGCACGCACACTCACGAGTTCAGAGAACGCACAGCGCTCACACTCCCGAGTTCAGAGAACACACAGCGCTCACACTCCCGAGTTCAGAGAACGCACAGCGCGCAGACTCCCGAGTTCAGAGAACGCACAGCACCAACACTCTCAAGTTCAGAGAACGCACAGCGCTCACACTCTCGAGTTCAGAGAACGCACATCGCCAACACTCCCGAGTTCAGAGAACGCACAGCGCGCACAATCCCGAGTTCAGAGAACGCACAGCGCGCACACTCCCGAGTTCAGAGAACGCACAGCGCTCACACTCACGTGTTCAGAGAACGCACAGCGCTCTCACTCCCGAGTTCAGAGAATGCACAGCGCTCACACTCCCGAGTTCAGAGAACGCACAGCGCTCTCACTCCCGAGTTCAGAGTACGCACAGCGCTCACGCTCCCGAGTTCAGAGAACGCACAGTGCTCACACTCCCGAGTTCAGAGAACGCACAGCGCTCACACTCCCGAGTTCAGAGAACGCACAGCGCTCACGCTCCCGAGTTCAGAGAACGCACAGCGCGCACACTCCCGAGTTCAGAGAATGCACAGCACCAACACTCCCGAGTTCAGAGAACACACAGCGCTCAGACTCCCGAGTTCAGAGAACGCACAGCGCCAACACTCCCGAGTTCAGAGAACGCACAGCGCTCACACTCTCGAGTTCAGAGAATGCACAGCGCCAACACTCCCGAGTTCAGAGAACGCACAGCGCTCACACTCCCGAGTTCAGAGAACGCACAGCGCTCACACTCTCGAGTTCAGAGAACGCACAGAGCTCACACTCCCGAGTTCAGAGAACACACAGCGCTCACACTCCCGAGTTCAGAGAACGCACAGCGCTCACACTCCCGAGTTCAGAGAACGCACAGCGCTCACACTCCCGAGTTCAGAGAACGCACAGCGCGCACACTCCCGGATTCAGAGTACGCACAGCGCTCACACTCCCGAGTTCAGAGAACGCACAGCGCCAACACTCCCGAGTTCAGAGAACGCACAGCGCGCAAACTCCCGAGTTCAGAGAACGCACAGCGCTCACACTCCCGAGTTCAGAGAACGCACAGCGCCAACACTCCCGAGTTCAGAGAACGCACAGCGCTCACACTCCCGAGTTCAGAGAACGCACAGCGCTCACACTCCCGAGTTCAGAGAACGCACAGCACTCACACTCCCGAGTTCAGAGAACGCACAGCGCCAACACTCCCGAGTTCAGAGAACGCACAGCGCTCACACTCCCGAGTTCAGAGAACGCACAGCGCTCACACTCCCGAGTTCAGAGAACGCACAGCGCTCACACTCCCGAGTTCAGAGAACGCACAGCGCGCACACTCCCGGATTCAGAGTACGCACAGCGCTCACACTCCCGGATTCAGAGTACGCACAGCGCTCACTCTCCCTAGTTCAGAGAACGCACAGCGCGCACATTCACGAGTTCAGAGTACGCACTGCGCTCACACTCCCGAGTTCAGAGAACGCACAGCGCTCACACTCCCGAGTTCAGAGAACGCAAAGCGCTCACACTCCCAAGTTCAGAGAACGCACAGCGCTCACACTCCCGAGTTCAGAGAACGCACAGCGCGCACACTCCCGAGTTCAGAGAACGCAAAGCGCTCACACTCCCAAGTTCAGAGAACGCACAGCGCTCACACTCCCAAGTTCAGAGAACGCACAGCGCGCACATTCACGAGTTCAGAGAACGCACAGCGCGCACACTCCCGAGTTCAGAGAACACACAGCGCTCACACTCCCGAGTTCAGAGAACGCACAGCGCTCACACTCCCGAGTTCAGAGAACGCACAGCGCTCACACTCCCGAGTTCAGAGAACGCACAGCGCTCACACTCCCGAGTTCAGAGAACGCACAGCGTGCACATTCACGAGTTCAGAGTACGCACAGCGCTCACACTCCCGAGTTCATAGAACGCACAGCGCGCACACTCCCGAGTTCAGAGAACGCACAGCGCTCACACTCCCGAGTTCAGAGAACGCACAGCGCGCACATTCACGAGTTCAGAGTACGCACAGCGCTCACACTCCCGAGTTCAGAGAACGCACAGCGCTCACACTCCCGAGTTCAGAGAACACACAGCGCTCACACTCCCGAGTTCAGAGATCGCACAGCGCTCACACTCCCGAGTTCAGAGAACGCACAGCGCGCACATTCACGAGTTCAGAGTACGCACAGCGCTCACACTCCCGAGTTCAGAGAACGCACAGCGCGCACACTCCCGAGTTCAGAGAACGCACAGCGCTCACACTCCCGAGTTCAGTGAACGCACAGCGCTCACACTCCCGAGTTCAGAGAACGCACAGCGCTCACACTCCCAAGTTCAGAGAACGCACAGCGCCAACACTCCCGAGTTCAGAGAACACACAGCGCTCACACTCCCGAGTTCAGAGAACGCACAGCACCAACACTCCCGAGTTCAGAGAACGCACAGCGCTCACACTCCCGAGTTCAGAGAACGCACAGCGCTCACACTCCAGAGATCAGAGAATGCACAGCATCAACACTCCCGAGTTCAGAGAACACACAGCGCTCACACTCCCGAGTTCAGAGAACACACAGCGCTCACACTCCCGAGTTCAGAGAACACACAGCGCTCACACTCCCGAGTTCAGAGAACACACAGCACCAACACTCCCGAGTTCAGAGAACACACAGCGCTCACACTCCCGAGTTCAGAGAACGCACAGCGCTCACACTCCCGAGTTCAGAGAACGCACAGCGCTCACACTCCAGAGTTCAGAGAACGCACAGCGCTCACTTTCCCGAGTTCAGTGAACACACAGCGCTCACAGTCCCGAGTTCAGAGAACGCACAGCATCAACACTCCCGAGTTCAGAGAACGCACAGCACCAACACTCCCGAGTTCAGAGAACGCACAGCGCTCACACTCCCGAGTTCAGAGAACGCACAGCGCTCACACTCCAGAGATCAGAGAACGCACAGCGCTCACACTCCCGAGTTCAGAGAACGCACAGCGCTCACACTCCAGAGTTCAGAGAACGCACAGCGCTCACTTTCCCGAGTTCAGTGAACACACAGCGCTCACAGTCCCGAGTTCAGAGAACGCACAGCATCAACACTCCCGAGTTCAGAGAACACACAGCGCACACACTCCCGAGTTCAGAGAACGCACAGCACCAACACTCCCGAGTTCAGAGAACACACAGCGCTCACACTCCCGAGTTCAGAGAACGCACAGCACCAACACTCCCGAGTTCAGAGAACGCACAGCATCAACACTCCAGAGATCAGAGAACACACAGCGCTCACACTCCCGAGTTCAGAGAATGCACAGCACTCACACTCTCGAGTTCAGAGTACGCACAGCGCTCACTCTCCCGAGTTCAGTGAACACACAGCGCTCACACTCCCGAGTTCAGAGAACGCACAGCACTCACACTCCCGAGTTCAGAGAACACACAGCACGCACACTCACGAGTTCAGACCAGGCGCAGCGCTCACACTCCCGAGTTCAGAGAACGCACAGCGCTCACACTCCCGAGTTCAGACCAGGCGCAGCGCTCACACTCCCGAGTTCAGAGAACGCACAGCACTCACACTCTCGAGTTCAGAGTACGCACAGCGCTCACTCTCCCGAGTTCAGTGAACACACAGCGCTCACACTCCCGAGTTCAGAGAACGCACAGCACTCACACTCCCAAGTTCAGAGAACGCACAGCGCCAACACTCCTGAGTTCAGAGAACGCACAGCGCTCACACTCCCGAGTTCAGAGAACACACAGCGCTCACACTCCCGAGTTCAGAGAACGCACAGCGCTCACTCTCCCTAGTTCAGAGAATGCACAGCACTCACACTCCCAAGTTCAGAGATCGCACAGCGCTCACTCTCCCGAGTTCAGAGAACGCACAGCGCCAACACTCCCGAGTTCAGAGAACGCACAGCGCTCACTCTCCCTAGTTCAGAGAATGCACAGCACTCACACTCCCAAGTTTAGAGAACGCACAGCATCAACACTCCCGAGTTCAGAGAATGCACAGCGCTCACACTCCCAAGTTCAGGGAACACACAGCGCTCACACTCCCGAGTTCAGAGTACGCACAGCGCTCACTCTCCCTAGTTCAGAGAATGCACAGCGCTCACACTCCCAAGTTCAGGGAACACACAGCGCTCACACTCCCGAGTTCAGAGAACGCACAGCGCCAACACTCCCGAGTTCAGAGAACGCACAGCGCTTACACTCCCGAGTTCAGAGAACGCACAGCGCTCACACTCCCGAGTTCAGAGAACGCACAGCGCTCACACTCCCGAGTTCAGAGAACGCACAGCGCTCACACTCCCGAGTTCAGAGAACGCACAGCGCTCACACTCCCGAGTTCAGAGAACGCACAGCGCTCACACTCCCGAGTTCAGAGAACGCACAGCGCGCACATTCACGAGTTCAGAGTACGCACAGCGCTCACACTCCCGAGTTCAGAGAACGCACAGCGCTCACACTCCCGAGTTCAGAGAAAGCACAGCGATCACACTCCCGAGTTCAGAGAACGCACAGCGCCAACACTCCCGAGTTCAGAGAACGCACAGCGCTCACTCTCCCGAGTTCAGAGAACGCACAGCGCCAACACTCCCGAGTTCAGAGAACATACAGCGCGCACACTCCCGAGTTCAGAGAACGCACAGCGCGCACACTCCCGAGTTCAGAGAACGCACAGCGCTCAGACTCCCGAGTTCAGAGAACACACAGCGCTCACACTACTGATTTCAGAGAACACACAGCGCTCACTCTCCCGAGTTCAGAGAACACACAGCGCTCACACTACTGATTTCAGAGAACACACAGCGCCCACACTACTGATTTCAGAGAACACACAGCGCTCACTCTCCCGAGTTCAGAGAACACACAGCGCTCACACTACTGATTTCAGAGAACACACAGCGCTCACACTACTGATTTCAGAGAACACACAGCGCTCACACTACTGATTTCAGTGAACACACAGCGCGCACACTACTGATTTCAGAGAACACACAGCGCTCACACTACTGATTTCAGTGAACACACAGCGCTCACACTACTGATTTCAGTGAACACACAGCGCTCACACTACTGATTTCACAGAACACACAGCGCTCACACTACTGATTTCACAGAACACACAGCGCTCACACTACTGATTTCAGAGAACACACAGCGCTCACACTACTGATTTCAGAGAACACACAGCGCTCACTCTCCCGAGTTCAGAGAACACACAGCACTCACACTACTGATTTCACAGAACACACAGCGCTCACACTCCCAAGTTCAGAGAACACACAGAGCTCACACTACTGATTTCAGGGAACACACAGCGCTCACACTACTAATTTCAGAGAACACACGGCACAATTCAGTATTTGCACCGTACAGAAGCTAAGTGCCTTTCTCGGTAGTGAATTGTCCCTGTGTTCTCCTGGGCTGGTTCCATCCTCTGAGGGAGTCGACGAGGAACGGTCGAGAGTCATTTCTTTTCCTTATTGGCGGTGTTTTTTTTGTTGCCTGTTTTATTGCCTCTCCCAGGATATTGCATGCCTGTCGGGTGGGTTGGGGGGATAGGGGGCTGGGCTCGGCTCGGCGAAGGAGCCTTTAGCCATGATGGACGAGCCATGTGTGGGGCAGGCGTGACGGATGTTGGCTGCAAGAGGCAGGAGGAACCTTGCTTCAAAGGGTTAATCAGCCCTGTCACAACACGAAAAGGAGAAGTACAGAATGCACAGCGGAAGTGCGATGATTAATTGTTTTCTTGGTAACTTTGTGCAGTGTTTGTGTCGACAGGGAAGTGTCTCAGAGCACACAGTGAGAACTGACCTGATCACCGAGGATTATGTCGCGGGGAAAAGGCAAAACGCTCTTCGCAATCTTCGCTTTCTGCACGGTGCTTGCTGAAGGTACGATTACCTGTAGTTTACAAACTTTTTATATCGTCAATCGGGAAAGATATTTAGACACCAGCTGGTCTCCTGTAACATTACACAGCATTACAGAGGAGCAGGGAGCTCTCCCCCGGTGTCCTGGGGCCAATATTTATCCCTCAAAGCAACCCCACGAAAGACAGATGATCTGGTCATTATCGCATTGCTGTGTGTGGGAGCTTGCTGTGCGCCAATTGGCTGCCACGTCTCCTACATGACAACAGTGGCTACAATTCAAAAGCAGTCCATCGGCTGGGAGGCGCTCTGGGATGGCCCTGAGGTGGTGAAAGGTGCTGGAGAAATGCGAGTCTTTCTCTCATTCTTTACATAGTATTTACCCCACAGAAACAGGCCACCCAGGCCCGACTGCCCCCGACTTCACCTCACCCCAGCATCGTCTCCTTCTGTTCCTTTCTCCCTGGTTTGCCGATCTCTTCGTGTGGCTCGGTGTCTGAGCGGACTCCTCCTGTGCGGTACGAGCTTACCCCCTCTTCCCTCCCTCCCTCCGCGGGAGCAGGGATTGCAGAGCCAGCCCGACAGTCTCGGGTTCTCTACAGGTGGCCCGTGATCCTGGGGCAGGAGGGCTCCGTAAAGCGAGAGGTTTATTGTTGCTGAATTCAGCGCAGAATTCTTAGGGTGACTCAATGTGGTGCATTGTTTCTCTCCCCTGCAGTGAGCTCTCTGACCTGTTACCAATGTAACGCCCTTTCCGGTCACTGTGAGCCCCAAACAATGATCTGCAAAGCAGACATCACCACCTGCAGGACCATTTCATCGAAGCAAGTTGTCGGTAACAATTCCTCTTTTTTCGCCAACATTTTCTATTGTTCATTCTTTCTTTCTGTCTTTCTTTCTTTCTCCCTCTCTCTCTCTCTCTCTCTCTGAATCAGCAGGTTGTGGGTTCAAGCACCACTCCAGGAACTTTAGCACAAAAAGCTAGGCTGACACTCCAGTGCAGTACTGAGGGAGCGCCGGACTGTCGGAGGGGCAGTACTGAGGGAGCGCCGGACTGTCGGAGGGGCAGTACTGAGGGAGCGCCGCACTGTCGGGGGGGCAGTACTGAGGGAGCGCCGCACTGTCGGAGGGGCCGTACTGAGGGAGCGCCGCACTGTCGGAGGGGCAGTACTGAGGGAGCGCTGCACTGTCGGAGGGGCAGTACTGAGGGAGCGCTGCACTGTCAGAGGGTCAGTACTGAGGGAGTGCCGCACTGTCAGAGGGGCAGTACTGAGGGAGCGCTGCACTGTCAGAGGGTCAGTACTGAAGGAGTGCTGCATCTGTCAGAGGGGCAGTACTGAGGGAGCGCTGCTCTGTCGGAGGGGCAGTACTGAGGGAGCAACGCACTGTCAGAGGGGCAGTACTGAGGGAGCGCTGCACTGTCAGAGGGTCAGTACTGAGGGAGCGCTGCACTGTCAGAGGGGCAGTACTGAGGGAGCGCTGCACTGTCAGAGGGTCAGTACTGAGGGAGCACTGCACTGTCAGAGGGGCAGTACTGAAGGAGCGCTGCTCTGTCGGAGGGGCAGTACTGAGGGAGCAACGCACTGTCAGAGGGGCAGTACTGAGGGAGCGCTGCTCTGTTGGAGGGGCAGTACTGAGGGAGCAACGCACTGTCGGAGGGGCAGTACTGAGGGAGTGCTGCACTGTCAGAGGGGTAGTACTAAGGGAGCGCTGCACTGTCGGAGGTGCCATCTTTGGGATGAGATGTTAAACCGAGGCCCCATCTGCTCTCTCAGGTGAACGTAAAAGATGCCACGGCTATTATTTTGAAGAAGGGCAGGGGAGTTCTCCCCGGTGTCCTGGCCAATATTTATCCCTCAACAAACATAACAAACAAATTATCTGGTCATTAACACATTGTTGTTTGTGGGAGCTTGCTGTGCAAAAATTGGCTGCCGCGTTTCCCACATTACAACAGTGACTACACTTCAAAAAGTACTTCATTGGCTGTAAAGCGCTTTGGGACATCCGGTGGTCGTGAAAGGCGCTATATAAATGCAAGTCTCTTTTTTTCTTTCTTTATCTTTATCTCTTTCTTTCTCTCTCTATCTTTTTGTCTTCCTTTCTCTCTCTTTTACTCGCTCTTTTCTCTCTCCATCTTTCTTTCTTTCTCTCTTCATTTCTCTCTTTCTCTCTCGCTTTCTTTCTTTCTTTCCTTCCTTCCTTGTTCCAAAGCAGAAAGTGTGAAATCCCAGCTCTGACCTGTGTTTGTTTTCAGCTGGAGTGACCAGTATTCGGATTAGTAATTCTGTGGGCCGTGCTCTGAACCCATTTATTTTAGCACTGGAGTTGTGTCCATCTCCAAGATCAGCAGGTGCTGTGACTCTGATCTCTGTAATAATCAGACGGTTGCAGGTAAGGTTACAGAGCGGGATAATCCGATTCGAATCCGATCATAAGAACATAAGAAATAGGAGCAGGAGTAGGCCAATTGGCCCCTCGAGCCTGCTCCGCCATTCAATAAGATCATGGCTGATCTGATCCTAACCGCCAATCTACTATCACAGAACCATCTCCTGAACCTAACAGAATTGGATACACGAAATAGGAGCAGGATCAGGCTACACGGCCCCTGGGCCCGCTACGTTACCCACAGGGCCATGACCGATCCGAACCTAGACTCATGTCCAAATTCCTGCCCGCTCCCCGTAACCCTTAATTCCCTTTACTTCTAGGAAACTGTCTATTTCTGTTTTAAATTTATGTAATGATGTAGCTTCTACAGCTTTTTGGGGCAGCATATTCCATGGGCTTACGACCACCATCTGAGTGAAGTAGTTCCTTCTCATCTCAGTTTTGAAAGAGCAGCCCCTTATTCTAAGACTATGCCCCCTAGTTCTAGTTTCACCCATCATCGGGAACATCCTCCCCGCATCCACCCGATCCAACCCCTTCACAATCTTATATGTTTCAATAAAATCGCCTCTCATTCTTCTGAACTCCAATGAGTAGAGTCCCAATCTACCCAACCTCTCCTCATATGTCCATCCCCTAATCCCTGGGATTAACCGAGTGAACCTTCTTTGTACTGACTCGAGAGCAAGTATGTCTTTTCTTAAGTATGGACACCAAAACTGTATGCAGTATTCCAGGTGTGGTCTCACCAATACCTTGTACAACTGAAGCAATACCTCCCTATTTTTATATTCTATCCCCCTAGCAATGAAAGCCAACATTCCATTGGCCTTCTTAATCACTTGCTGCACCTGCATACTAACCTTTTGAGTTTCGTGCACCAGGACCCCCAGATCCCTTTGTACTTCAGTACTTTCCAGTTTCTTGCCATTAAGATAATAACTTGCTCTACTATTTTTCCTGCCAAAGTGCATAACCTCACAATTTCCAGTATTGTATTCCATCTGCCAAATCTCTGCCCACTTACTTAGCCTGTCTATGTCCACTTGCAGATTTTTTATGTCTTCCTCACTCACTACTTTCCCTCCCATCTTAGTATCATCTGCAAACTTTGATATGTTACACTCAGTCCCCTCCTCCAAATCGTTAATATAGATTGTAAAGAGTTGGGGACCCAGCACTGATCCCTGCAGAGCACCACTAGTTACTGATTGCCAGTCTGAGAATGAACCATTTATCCCAACTCTCTGCCTTCTGTTAGATAGCCAATCCTCTATCCATGCCAGAATATTACCCCCAATCCCGTGATTTTTTATCTTAAGCAATAATCTTTTGTGTGGCACCTTGTCAAATGCCTTTTGGAAATCTAAATACACAACATCCACTGGTTCCCCTTTATCCACCCTGTATGTTACTTCCTCAAAGAATTCCAGCAAATTTGTCAAACATGACTTCCCTTTCATAAAACCATGCTGACTTTGTCCTATTAAATTATGATTATCCAAATGTCCCGTTACTGTCTCCTTAATAATGGACTCCAAAATTTTACCCACCACAGATGCTATAGTTTCCAGCCTTCTGTCTACTGCCCTTTTTAAATAAGGGTCTTACATTAGCAGTTTTCCAGTCTGAGTCCAGGGAGTTTTGGAAAATTATTACCAATGCATCCACAATCCCTACCGCCACTTCCCTCAAGACCCTAGGATGTAAGCCATCAGGTCCAGGTGATTTATCCGCCTTGAGTCCCATTATTTTACCGAGTACCACTTCCTTAGTGATTTTGATCATGTTTAGCTCCTCCCCCCCTATAGCCCCCTGTTTGTCCAGTGTTGGGATATTCTTAGTGTCCTCTACTGTAAAGACTGATACAAAATATTCATTCAGTGTATTTGCCATCTCCATATTTCTCACCATTACTTTCCTGGTCTCATCCTCTAAGGGACCAACATTTACTTTAGCCACCCTTTTTCTTTTTATATAACTATAAAAACTCTTACTCTCTGTTTTTATATTTTTTGCTAATTTACTTTCATAATCTATCTTCCCTTTCTTAATCAATCTTTTTGTTATTTTTTGCTGTCTTTTAAAGTTTTCCCAATCCTCTATCCTCCCACTAGATTTGGCTACCTTAAAAGCCCTTGTTTTTAGTCGAATACTATCCTTAATTTCTTTACTAAGCCATGGATGACTGTCTTTTCTTTTACACCCTTTTCTTCTCAGTGGAATATATATTTTTTGGAAGTTGTAAAATAACTCCTTGAATGTACACCACTGATCATGTATCGTCTTACCCTTTAATCTATTTTCCCAATCCACTTGACTCAATTCCGCTCGCATAGCTTCATAGTCTCCTTTATTCAAGCTCAGCACGCTTGTTTGAGATCCAACCTTCTCACCCTCTAATTGAATATGGAATTCAACCATGTTATGGTCACTCATTCCAAGGGGATCCTTTACTAGGACATTTTTAATTAATCCTGTCTCGTTACACAGGACCAGATCTAAGGTTGCTTGCCCCCGGTCGGTTCAGTTACATACTGCTCAAGAAACCCATCCCTAATACACTCAATGAACTCATCCTCAAGGCAGCCCTGCCCAATTTGATTTGTCCAATTAATATGATAGTTAAAATTCCCCATAATTATAGATGTTCCCTTATTATAAGCCTCAATTATTTCCTGATTGATACTCCGTCCAACAGAGTTGCAACTGTTCAGAGGCCTATCGACTATGCCCACTAGTGTTATTTTCCCCTTATTATTCCTTATCTCCACCCAAACTGTTTCATTATCCTGATCTTTTGACCCAATATCATTTCTCTGTATTACAGTGATTCCTTCCTTTATTAACATAGCCACCCCACCTCCCCTTCCTTCCCACCTGTCCTTCCTGACCGTTAAATAACCTGGTATGTTTAATTCCCAGGCATTGTCACCCTGCAGCCATGTTTCTGTAATGGCCACAAGATCATACCCATATGTAGTTATTTGTGCCATTAACTCGTTTATTTTGTTACGAATGCTACGTGCATTCAGATAGAGAACTTTCAAATATGTTTTGTGACACTTAGTTCCTGCTTTTGCCCTTTTTATTACTTTACCTTTTACTCCATACCTTCTGCCCCTTCCTGACACACTCTGGTTTTTAATTTCCCCACTGCTACCTAAGTCTATGACCTTCTCTGTTGTCATTTTTATTATTTGCTCTCTAGGAACCTCCCCCCTACTAGTTAGTTTAAAGCCCTCTCTACAGCCCTAGTTATATGATCCGCCAGGACTCTAGTCCCAGCACTGGCCAAGTGAAGCCCGTCCCAACGGAACAGCTCCCTCCTGCTCCAGTACTGGTGCCAGTATCCCAGGAAGCAAAACCCATTTCTCCCACACCAGTCTTTGAGCCACTCATTTAACTCTCTAATTTTATTTGTCCCAGCCAAATTCACTCGTGGCTCAGGTAATAATCCAGAGATTATTACCCTTGAGGTTCTGTTTTTTAATTTGACCCCTAGCTGCTCATACTCCATTAACAGAACCGGCTTCCTTGTCCTATCTACTTCGTTTGTACCAACATGGACCATGACAACTGGATCCACCCCCTCCCACTGCAAGTTTCTTTCCAGCCCAGAGGAGATGTCCTTAACCCTGGCACCGGGCAGGCAACACAGCCTACGGGACTCTCGCTCTCGGCTGCAGAGAACTCTATCTATCCCCCTAATAATACTATCCCCTACCACTACAACATTTCTATTTACTCCCCCCTCTTGAATGGCCCCCTGTTCCACGGTGCTGTGGCCAGGTTACTCATCCTCCCTGCAGTCCCTGCTCCTGTCCCCACAGGGAGTAAGAACCTCAAACCTGTTGGACAAGAGCAAGGGCTGCGGCTCCTCCAACACTACCTCCTGGATCCCCGTACCTGCCTCACTCGTAGTCACACCGTCCTGTCCCTGACCATGGGCTGCATCTGAATTAATTAACTTCATAGGTGTGACCACCTCCTGAAACACAGAGTCCAGGTACTTCTCCCCCTCCCTGATGTGTCGCAGTGTCTGAAGCTCAGACTCCAGCTCATCAACACGGAGCTGGAGTTCCTGTAGCAGCAGACACTTGTCACAGATGTAATCACCGTGAGCCTCAATGGGGTCCACCGGCTCCCACATCTCGCAACAGTAACACATCACCTGCTCCATTCTATGCAATTAATTCAATTTTTTTATTGTTAGTTATGGACACTCTCTGCCCGATTATAGATGCTAGTATCCCCTCTAATTAATTGGATTTAAATTAAATCAATCCCTCTAAATTACACCAGTTAAATGGTTTACCAACAGTCACTCTGCACCAGAAAGGCCTTATTAACTACAACCCACAGAGTTAAAGTTTGAAAAGAGCACCCTACACCCCACTCACCCGCACTCACACTTACCCAAACTCAGCACTCTCTGCTGACTTGCACTAGCACTGGTCTTTTTATACTGTTTGTTTGTTTACAGCTAAATGAGTCACCCCTGCTGATTGATTAGAAAACTGGTTTCCACTGCCTGCTGTGCCAATTTGCTCCTACTGCAGTGTAACCTTGTTTTACTTGATACTGAGTCTGTCCCATTAAATTATGATGTGACAGAGCATCATTGATCCCAAAATGCTCTCTCAACACTGTCCCATCAAACACTCCCAGGGCAGGTACAGCACGGGTTAGATACACAGTAAAGCTCCCTCTACACTGTCCCATCAAACACTCCCAGGGCAGGTACAGCACGGGTTAGATACAGAGTAAAGCTCCCTCTACACTGTCCCATCAAACACTCCCAGGGCAGGTACAGCACGGGTTAGATACAGAGTAAAGCTCCCTCTACACTGTCCCATCAAACACTCCCAGGGCAGGTACAGCACGGGGTTAGATACAGAGTAAAGCTCCCTCTACACTGTCCCATCAAACACTCCCAGGGCAGGTACAGCACAGGTTAGATACAGAGTAAAGCTCCCTCTACACTGTCCCATCAAACACTGCCAGGGCAGGTACAGCACGGGTTAGATACAGAGTAAAGCTCCCTCTACACTGTCCCATCAAATACTCCCAGGGCAGGTACAGCACGGGTTAGATACAGAGTAAAGCTCCCTCTACACTGTCCCATCAAATACTCCCAGGGCAGGTACAGCACGGGTTAGATACAGAGTAAAGCTCCCTCTACACTGTCCCATCAAACACTCCCAGGGCAGGTACAGCACGGGGTTAGATACACAGTAAAGCTCACTCTACACTGCCCCATCAAACACTCCCAGGGCAGGTACAGCACGGGTTAGATACAGAGTAAAGCTCCTTCTACACTGTCCCATCAAACACTCCCAGGGCAGGTACAGAATGGGGTTAGATACAGAATAAAGCTCCCTCTACACTGTCCATCAAACACTCCCAGGGCAGGGACAGCACAGGTTAGATGCAGAGTAACGCTCCCTCTACACTGTCCCATCAAACACTCCCAGGGCAGGTACAGCACGGGTTAGATACAGAGTAAAGCTCTCTCAACACTGTCCCATCAAACACTCCCAGGGCAGGTACAGCACGGGTTAGATACACAGTAAAGCTCCCTCTACACTGTCTCATCAAACACTCCCAGGGCAGGTACAGCACGGGTTAGATACAGAGTAAAGCTCCCTCTGCACTGTCCCATCAAACACTCCCAGGGCAGATACAGCACGGGTTAGATACAGAGTAAAGCTCCCTCTACACTGTCCCATCAAACACTCCCAGGGCAGGTACAGCACGGGTTAGATACACAGTAAAGCTCCCTCTACACTGTCCCCATCAAACACTCCCAGGGCAGGTACAGCACGGGTTAGATACAGAGTAAAGCTCCCTCTACACTGTCCCATCAAACACTCCCAGCGCAGGTACAGCACGGGTTAGATACACAGTAAAGCTCCCTCTACTGTATTTCATTTGGTGGGGGAATTCAAGAGCAAGGGGTCAGTCAGATAATTGGAGCTTTCAAGACTGAGATCGACAGATTGTTGCTGGGTCAGGGTATCAAGGCATACTGAGCTAAGGTGGGTGAATAAGGAATAGATCACCTGCGATCTAATTGAATGGTGGAACAGGCTCGAGGGGCTGAATGGCCTTCTCCTGTTGCAGAATTCAGGGCTGATTTCTAAGCAAGACAATGAACCAGTTCAAAAATAGCAAGCTCGTCTGTCTTCTTAAGGTGAAAAGAATCTCCCTTTCTGATTTCCATTTCAGATGCGCCGGACACCACCCAGAGTGAATTGGAATGCAGAGGGTGTTTTAACAGCTCGGCCGATTCCTGCAGCGCTTCTGAAGAAACAGTGAAGTGCGTTGGCCCGGAGACTCGCTGCATGAATGTCTCAGGCCAGCAGGATCTGAGTAGGTTGAATCTTCTGCCATGGTTGTGAGGCTTGAGTGATTCTTCGCACCTCAGTGTGTCAGCTGTGGCTGAGTGGGTAGCGCCCTCGCCTCTGGGTTAGAAGATTGTAGGTTCGCGTCTCACACTCCAGAGACTTGAGCCCCGTAAACCAGGCTGACACACCCAGTGCCAGTACTGAGGGAGCGCCGCACTGTCGGAGGGACAGTACTGAGGGAGCGCCGCACTGTCGGAGGGGCAGTACTGAGGGAGTGCCGCACTGTCGGAGGGGCAGTACTGAGGGAGCGCCGCACTGTCGGAGGGGCAGTACTGAGGGGCACTGCACTGTCGGAGGGGCAGTACTGAGGGAGCGCTGCATTGTCGGAGGGTCAGTACTGAGGGAGAGCCGCACTGTCGGAGGGGCAGTACTGAGGGAGTGCCGCACTGTCGGAGGGGCAGTACTGAGGGGCCCCGCACTGTCGGAGGGGCAGTACTGAGGGGCACTGCACTGTCGGAGGGGCAGTACTGAGGGAGCGCTGCATTGTCGGAGGGTCAGTATTGAGGGAGCGCTGCACTGTTGGAGGGTCAGTATTGAGGGAGCGCTGCACTGTCGGAGGGGCAGTACTGAAGGAGCGCTGCACTGTCGGAGGGTCAGTACTGAGGGAGCGCCGCACTGTTGGAGGGTCAGTACTGAGGGAGTGCTGCACTGTCGGAGGGTCAGTACTGAGGGAGCGCCGCACTGTCGGAGGGTCAGTATTGAGGGAGCGCTGCACTGTCGGAGGGGCAGTACTGAGGGAGCGCCGCACTGTCGGAGGGTCAGTATTGAGGGAGCGCCTGCACTGTCGGAGGGGCAGTACTGAGGGAGCGCCGCAGCAAGTGCGACACACAGGTATAAAGACTAGTCGAGCACTGTCACAGTGCGGCCCCATTATACCGCCCATCGCGTAAAGCGGGCCAACGTCGCTGTCACGAACACGCCCGTTATAACCAGCGGGGACTGTCGTATCAAACCCCTGTGCCTGCCCCCCGCCCGATATCTAACCTGTTTCCCGTCTGTGTCTAGTGCCGATCGGGCTACCGTTCTTCGCCAGGGGCTGCGCCTCGGAGCTGTGCTGCCAAAGCACCAGCGTGTTTCATGATTTCCGTATGCAGGTCAATGAGCTTCCCGCGTGTTGTGTGGGAAACCTCTGCAACGGCGACGCCAGGAGTGTCGCCACCACTCATCCAGGTAATGGAGTGACAACCGGCGTAGAGCGGAGTGCGACAGATCAAGGTCATAAAGTGAGAGAGCGAGGGAGGAAGAGAGTGAGAGAGAAAGAAAGAGGAACGAAGAAGCTGAAGAAAGAGAGAAAGAAAGAACAAAAAAGGGATCTTTGTCCCTGTTACAGGTCTCCTATTTTCCTATGTAACAGGCTCGAGAGGCTGAATGGCCTCCTCTTGTTCCTATGTAACAGGCTCAAGGGGCTGAATGGCCTCCTCCTGTTCCTGTGTAACAGGCTCAAGGGGCTGAACGGCCTCCTCCTGTTCCTGTGTAACAGGCTCGAGAGGCTGAATGGCCTCCTCTTGTTCCTATGTAACAGGCTCAAGGGGCTGAATGGCCTCCTCCTGTTCCTGTGTAACAGGATCAAGGGGCTGAATGGCCTCCTCCTGTTCCTGTGTAACAGGACTCGAGGGGCTGAATGGGCCTCCTCTTGTTCCTATGTAACAGGCCCGAGGGGCTGAATGGGCCTCCTCCTGTTCCTGTGTAACAGGCTCAAGGGGCTGAATGGGCCTCCTCCTGTTCCTGTGTAACAGGCTCAAGGGGCTGAATGGGCCTCCTCCTGTTCCTATTAACAGGCCAAGGGGCTAAATCACCCCCTCCTGATCTCATCTAACAGGCCCAAGGGGCTGAATGGCTTCCTCCAGTCCTTATGTAAGGGGCCCGAGGGGCTGAATGGGCCTCCTCCCGCTCGTATTAACAGGCCGAGGGGCAGAATGGGCCTCCTCCAGTTCCTATGTAACAGGCTCAAGGTGTTGAATGGGCCTCCTTGTACTCCTATACAACAGGCCCAAAGGGCTGAATGGCCCCCTCATGTTCATATATAACAGGCCCGAGGGGAAAAATGGCCACCTCCTGTTCGTACATAACAGGCCCGAGGGGCTGAATGGGCTCCTCCTGTTCCTGTGTAACAGGCTCGAGGGGCTGAATGGCCTCCTGCTGTTCCTGTGTAAATTGGTGGAATGAATCCCAGGAAGATTATTAAGTCAGGAGCGTGGAATTTCTAGCCTTTGGTTTAATGATCTCTTCATTCCTCCTCTCTTTCATTGGATTTGGTGAATCAGGAGACAGAACGAGCAGCACAGCGACGCCAGGGACCAGTACTCAAAGGCCGACTGATAACGGGGGTAGGAATCGCATCTCGTTTTATTCCCAAAACAACTACACCAAACGCCCAAGGACTGGGATCTGTGTCCCCGTAACAGACATCCTCCTGTTCCTACATAACAGGCCCGAGGGGTTGAATGGCCTCCTCCTGTTCCCACATAACAGGCCCGAGGGGTTGAATGGCCTCCTCCTGTCCCTACATAACAGGCCCGAGGGGTTGAATGGCCTCCTCCTGTTCCTACATAACAGGCCCGAGGGGTTGAATGGCCTCCTCCTGTTCCTACATAACAGGCCCGAGGGGTTGAATGGCCTCCTCCTGTTCCTACATAACAGGCCCGAGGGGTTGAATGGCCTCCTCCTGTTCCTACATAACAGGCCGGAGGGGTTGAATGGCCTCCTACTGTCCCTACATAACAGGCCCGAGGGGTTGAATGGCCTCCTCCTGTTCCTACATAACAGGCCCGAGGGGTTGAATGGCCTCCTCCTGTTCCTACATAACAGGCCCGAGGGGTTGAATGGCCACCTACTGTTCCTACATAACAGGCCCGAGGGGTTGAATGGCCTCCTCCTGTCCCTACATAACAGGCCCGAGTGGTTGAATGGCCTCCTACTGTTCCTACATAACAGGCTCGAGGTGCTGAATAGGTCTCCTCCTGTTCCTATGTAACAGGCTTGAGCAACTAAATGGGCCTCCTCCTGTTCCTGTGTAAAACACTCGAGGTGCTGAATGGGGCTCCTCCTGTTCCTGTGTAACAGGCTCGAGGGGGCTGAATGGGCCTCCTCCTGTTCCTATTTAACAAGCTCGAGGGTTTCAATGGGCCCCCTCCTGTTCCTGTGTAACAGGCTTGAGGGGCTGAATGGGCCTCCTCCTGTTCCTGCGTAACAGGCTCGAGGGGCTGAATTGGCCTCCTCCTGTTCCTGTGTAGCAGATCCGAGAGGCTGAATGGCCTCCTCCTGTTCCTGTGGTAACAGGCTCGAGGGGCTGAATGGGCCTCCTCCTGTTCCTGTGTAACAGGCTCGAAGGGCTGAATGGCCTCCTCCTGTTCCTGTGTAAATTGGTGGAATGAATCCCAGGAAGATTATTAAGTCAGGAGCGTGGAATTTCTAGCCTTTGGTTTAATGATCTCTTCATTCCTCCTCTCTTTCATTGGATTTGGTGAATCAGGAGACAGAACGAGCAGCACAGCGACGCCAGGGACCAGTACTCAAAGGCCGACTGATAACGGGGGTAGGAATCGCATCTCGTTTTATTCCCAAAACAACTACACCAAACGCCCAACGACTGGGATCTGTGTCCCCGTAACAGACATCCTCCTGTTCCTACATAACAGGCCCAAGGGGTTGAATGGCCTCCTCCTGTTCCTACATAACAGGCCCGAGGGGTTGAATGGCCTCCTCCTGTTCCTACATAACAGGCCCGAGGGGTTGAACGGCCTCCTCCTGTTCCTACATAACAGGCCCGAGGGGTTGAATGGCCTCCTCCTGTTCCTACATAACAGGCCCGAGGGGTTGAATGGCCTCCTCCTGTTCCTACATAACAGGCCCGAGGGGCTGAATGGCCTCCTCCTGTTCCTACATAACAGGCCCGAGGGGTTGAATGGCCTCCTCCTGTCCCTACATAACAGGCCCGAGGGGTTGAATGGCCTCCTCCTGTTTCATACGGACATACGAATTAGGAGCAGGAGTAGGCCACTCGGCCCCTCGAGCCTGCTCCGCCATTCAATAAGATCATCGCTGATCCGATTACTCCACATTCCCGCCTACCCCCGATAACCTTTCACCCCCTTGCTTATCAAGAATCTATCTACCTCTGCCTTCAAAATATTCAAAGACTCTGCTTCCACCGCCCTCTGAGGAAGAGAGTTCCAAAGACTCACGACCCTCTGTGAGAAAAAATTTCTCCTCATCTCTGCGACCCCTTATTTTTAAACAGTGACCCCTAGTTCTAGATTCTCCCACAAGAGGAAACATCCTCTCCACATCCACCCTGTCCAGACCACTCAGGATCTTATATGTTTCAATCAAGTCACCTCTTACTCTTCTAAACGCCAGCGGATTCAAGCCTAGCCTGTCCAACCTTTCCTCATAAGACAACCCGCCCATTCCAGGTATTAGTCTAGTAAACCTTCTCTGAACTGCTTCCAACGCACTTGCATCCTTCCTTAAATAAGGAGACCAATACTGTACACAGTACTCCAGATGTGGGCTCACCAATGCCCTGTATAACTGAAGCATAACATCCCTACTTTTGTATTCAATTCCCCTCGCAATAAACAATAACATTCTATTAGCTTTCCTAATTACTTGCTGTACCTGCATACTAACCTTTTGCGATTCATGCACTAGGACACCCAGATCCCTCTGCATCTCAGAGCTCTGCAATCTCTCACCATTTAGATAATATGCTTCTTTTTTATTCTTCCTGCCAAAATGGGCAATTTCACATTTTCCCACATTATACTCCATTTGCCAGATCTTTGCCCACTCACTTAACCTATCTATATCCATTTGTAGCCTCCTTATGTCCTCTTCACAATTTACTTTCCTACCTATCTTTGTGTCATCAGCAAATTTAGCAACCATACCTTCGGTCTCTTCATCCAAGTCATTTATATAAATTGTAAAAAGTTGAGACCTCAGCCCTGATCCCTGTGGCACACCACTCGTTACATCTTGCCAACCAGAAAATGACCCATTTATGCCTACTCTCTGTTTCCTGTTAGCTAGCCAATCTTCTGTCCATGCCAATATTTTCCTCCCTACACCATGAGCTTTTATTTTCCGCAATAACCTTTGATGTGGCACCTTATCAAATGCCTTCTGGAAATCTAAGTACAGTGCATCCACTGGTTCCCCTTTATCCACAGCACATGTTACTTCCTCAAAGAACTCCAATAAATTGATTAAACATGATTTCCCTTTCACAAAACCATGTTGACTCTGCCTGATTACCTTGAACTTTTCTAAGTGCCCTGCTATAACGTCTTTAATAATAACTTCTAACATTTTCCCTATGATAGATGTTAAGCTAACTGGCCTGTAGTTTCCTGCTTTCTGTCTCCCTCCCTTTTTGAATAAAGGAGTTACATTCGCCATTTTCCAATCTAATGGAACCTTCCCCGAATCTAGGGAATTTTGGAAAATTAAAACCAACGCATCAACTGTCTCACTAGCCACTTCTTTTAAGACCCTAGGATGAAGTCCATCAGGACCCGGGGACTTGTCAGCCCGCAGCTCCAACAATTTGCTCAGAACCACTTCCCTGGTGATTGTAATTTTCTTGAGTTCCTCCCTCCCTTCCATTTCCTGATTTACAGCTATTTCTGGGATGTTACTTGTATCCTCTATAGTGAAGACCGAGGCAAAATACCTGTTCAATTCAACTGCCATCTCCTTATTTTCCATTATTAATTCCCCAGACTCACTTTTTATAGGACCAACGCTCACTTTGTAAGCTCTTTTCTTTTTTAAATTTCTATAGAAACTCTTACTATCTGTTTTCATATTTTTAGCTAGCTTTCTCTTGTACTCGAATTTTTCTCTCCTTATTAATCTTTTTGTCATTCTTTGCTGTTTTTTATATTCTGTCCAATCTACTGACCTGCCACCCATCTTTGCGCAATTATATGCTTTTTCTTTAAGTTTGATATTATCTTTAACTTTTTTAGTTAACCACGGATGGTGGGTCCTCCCCTTGGAATTTTTCTTTCTCGTTGGAATGTATATATTCTGTGTATTCTGAAATATCCCCTTAAATGTCTGCCACTGCAACTCTATTGACCGATCCCTTAACCTAATTTGCCAGTTCACTTTAGCTAGCTCTGCTTTCATGCCCTCATAATTGCCCTTATTTAAGTTTAAAATACTAGTCTTGAACCCACTCTTCTCTCCCTCAAACTGAATGTAAAATTCAATCATATATGATCGCTGCTACCTAGGGGCGCCTTCACTATGAGGTCATTAATTAATCCTATCTCGCTGCACAATACCAGGTCTAGTCTAGCCTGCTCTCTGGTTGGCTCCAGAACGTGCTGTTCTAAGAAACTATCCCGAAAACATTCTATGAACTCCTCATCTAGGCTACCTTTGCCCACCTGATTTTTCCAGTCTATATGTAGATTAAAATCCCCCATGATTATTGCCGTACCTTTCTGACAAGCTCCCATTATTTCTTCCTTTATACTCCATCCTACCGTGTGGTTACTGTTGGGGGGCCTGTACACCACTCCCACAAGTGACTTCTTGCCTTTATCATTTCTCATCTCTACCCAAACCGCTTCTACATCCTGGTTTCCTGAACTTAGGTCATCCCTCTCTATTGTGCTAATACCATCATTAATTAACAGAGCCACCCCTCCACCTTTTCCCACCTTCCTGTCCTTCCTAAATGATGTGTACCCTTCAATATTCAGGTCCTAATCTATGTCATCCTGCAGCCATGTTTCTGTAATGGCTATCAGATCGTATTTATTTATTTCTATTTTGCGCTATCAGTTCATCTGTTTTGTTTCGAATGCTACGTGCATTCAGATGCAGAGCCTTTAGTTTTGTCCTTTTATTATTTTTGTAACCTCTAACCTTATCTGTTGATTTACTCTTAGATTTGTACTCTCTATCCCTTCCTGTCACGGTCTGTTTATCATTTCCCATATTAATACCTTTCTCTCTTGCCTTGTCTCTACTCTTTGATTTGCCGCATCTTCCCAAATTTGATCCCTTGCCCCCAGTATTTAGTTTAAAGCCCTCTCTACCGCCCTAGTTATACGACTCGCCAGAACACTGGTCCCAGCACTGCTCAGGTGAAAACCGTCCCAACGATACAGATCCCACTTTCCCTAGTACTGGTGCCAGTGCCCCAGGAATCAAAACCCATTTCTCCCACACCAGTCTTTGAGCCACGCACTCATCTCTCTAATTTTATTTACCCTATGCCAAATTGCTCGTGGCTCAGGTAATAATGCAGACATTGTTACCCTTGAGGTTCTGCTTTTTAATTTAGCCCCGACATAAGAGGCCCGAGGGGCTGCACGGCCTCCTCCTATTCCTGTGTAACAGGCTCGAGGGGCTGAATGGTGTCCTCCTGTTCCTGTGTAACAGGCCCGAGGGACTTAACGGACTAATTCTGTTACTCTGTAACAGGCCCGAGGGGCTGAATGGGCCTCCACCTGTTCCTGTGTAATAGGCTTAGAGGGGCTGAACGGTCAATCGGCCTCCTCGTGTTCCTGTGTAACAGGCTCGAGGGGCTGAATGGGCTCCTCCTGTTCCTGTGTAACAGGCTTGTGGGGCTGAATGGGCTCCTCCTGTTCCTGTGTAACAGGCTCGAGGGGCTGAATGGGCCTCCTCCTGTTCCTGTGTAACAGGCTCGAGGGGCTGAATGGCCTCCTCCTGTTCCTGTGTAAATTGGTGGAATGAATCCCAGGAAGATTATTAAGTCAGGAGCGTGGAATTTCTAGCCTTTGGTTTAATGATCTCTTCATTCCTCCTCTCTTTCATTGGATTTGGTGAATCAGGAGACAGAACGAACAGCACAGTGACGCCAGGGACCAGTACTCAAAGGCCGACTGATAACGGGGGTAGGAATCGCATCTCGTTTTATTCCCAAAACAACTACACCAAACGCCCAACGACTGGGATCTGTGTCCCCGTAAAAGACATCCTCCTGTTCCTATATAACAGGCCTGAGGGGTTGAATGGCCTCCTCCTGTTCCTACATAACAGGCCCGAGGGGCTGAATGGCCTCCTCCTGTTCCTACATAACAGGCCCGAGGGGTTGAATGGCCTCCTCCTGTTCCTACATAACAGGCCCGAGGGGTTGAATGGCCTCCTCCTGTCCCTACATAACAGGCCCGAGGGGCTGAATGGCCTCCTCCTGTTCCTACATAACAGGCCCTTGGGGTTGAATGGCCTCCTACTGTTCCTACATAACAGGCTCGAGGTGCTGAATAGGTCTCCTCCTGTTCCTATGTAACAGGCTTGAGCAGCTAAATGGGCCTCCTCCTGTTCCTGTGTAAAACACTCGAGGTGCTGAATGGGGCTCCTCCTGTTCCTGTGTAACAGGCTTGAGGGGGCTGAATGGGCCTCCTCCTATTCCTATTTAACAGGATTGAGGGGCTGAATGGCCTCCTCCTGTTCCTATTTAACAAGCTCGAGGGTTTCAATGGGCTTCCTCCTGTTCCTGTGCAACAGGCTCGAGGGGGCTGAATGGGCCTCCTCCTGTTCCTATTTAACAAGCTCGAGGGGCTGAACGGCCTCCTCCTGTTCCTATTTAACAAGCTCGAGGGTTTGAATGGGCCTCCTCCTGTTCCTGTGTAACAGGCTCCAGGGTCTGAATGGGCCTCCTCCTGTTCCTGTGTAACAGGCTCAAGGGGCTGAATGGCCTCCTCCTGTTCCGATGTAACAGGCTCGAGGGGCTGAATGGGCCTCCTCCTGTTCCTGTGTAACAGGCTCCAGGGTCTGAATGGGCCTCCTCCTGTTCCGATGTAACAGGCTCGAGGGGCTGAATGGCCTCCTCCTGTTCCTATGTAGCAGGCCAAGGGGCTGAAAGGCCTCTTCCTCTTCCTGTGTAACAGGCTTGAGGGGTTAGCGGCCTCCTCCTGTTTTACAGCACAGAAGGAGCCCATTCGGCCCATCGTGTCCTTGCCGGCCGAATGAGCTATCCAGCCGAATCCCACATTTCAGCTCTTGGTCCGTAGCCCTGTAGGTTACGGCACTTCAAGTGCATATCCAAGTACTTTTTAAATGTGATGAGGGTTTCTGCCTCGACCACCCTTTCAGGCAGTGAGTTCCAGACCCCCACCACCCTCTGGGTGAAAGAATTTCTCCTCAACTCCCCTCTAAACCTTCGACTAATTACTTTAAATCTCTGCCCCCTGGTTATCGGGCCCTCTGCTGAAGGAAATCGGTCCTTCCTATCCACTCTATCTAGGCCCCTCATCATTTTATACCCCTCAATTAAGTCTCCCCTCAGCCTCGTATGTTCCAAAGAAAACAACTCCAGCCTCTCCAATCTTTCCTCATCGCTAAAATTCTCCAGTCCAGGCAATCTCCTCTGCACACTCTCTGGTGCAATCACCTCCTTCCTGTAATGTGGTGACCAGAACTGCCCGCAGTATTCTAGCTGTGGCCTAACTAGTGTTTTATACAGTTCAAGCATAACCTCCCTGCTCTTATATTCTATGCCTCGGCTAATAAAGGCAAGTAACCCGTATGCCTTTTTAAACACCTTATCTACCTGTCCTGCTACCTTCCTATATAACAGGCCCGAGGGGTTGAATGTCCTCCTCCTGTTCCTATGTAACAGGCTCAAGGGGCTGAATGGCCTCTTCCTGTTCCTGTGTAACAGGCCCTAGGGGCTAAATGTGTCTCCTCCTGTTCCTATGTAACAGGCCCTAGGGGCTAAATGGGTCTCCTCCTGTTCCTATGTAACAGGCTCGAGGGGCTGAATGGCCTCCTCTTGTTCCAGAGTAACAGGCTCGAAGTGCTGAATGGGCCTCCTCCTGTTCCTATGTAACAGGCTTGAGCGGCTAAATGGGCCACCTCCTGTTCCTATGTAACAGGCTTGAGGGGCTGAATGGGCCTCCCCCTGTTCCTGTGTAACAGGCTTGAGGGGCTGAATGGGCCTCCCCCTGTTCCTATGTAACAGGCTTGAGCATCTAAATGGGCCTCCTCCTGTTCCTATTTAACAAGCTCGAGGGTTTGAATGGGCCTCCTCCTGTTCCTGTGTAACAGGCTCAAGGGGCTGAATGGCCTCCTCCTGTTCCGATGTAACAGGCTCGAGGGGCTGAATGGCCTCCTCCTGTTCCTATGTAGCAGGCCCAAGGGGCTGAAAGGCCTCTTCCTCTTCCTGTGTAACAGGCTTGAGGGGTTAGCGGCCTCCTCCTGTTTTACAGCACAGAAGGAGCCCATTCGGCCCATCGTGTCCTTGCCGGCCGAATGAGCTATCCAGCCGAATCCCACATTTCAGCTCTTGGTCCGTAGCCCTGTAGGTTACGGCACTTCAAGTGCATATCCAAGTACTTTTTAAATGTGATGAGGGATTCTGCCTCGACCACCCTTTCAGGCAGTGAGTTCCAGACCCCCACCACCCTCTGGGTGAAAGAATTTCTCCTCAACTCCCCTCTAAACCTTCGACTAATTACTTTAAATCTCTGCCCCCTGGTTATCGGGCCCTCTGCTGAAGGAAATCGGTCCTTCCTATCCACTCTATCTAGGCCCCTCATCATTTTATACCCCTCAATTAAGTCTCCCCTCAGCCTCGTATGTTCCAAAGAAAACAACTCCAGCCTCTCCAATCTTTCCTCATCGCTAAAATTCTCCAGTCCAGGCAATCTCCTCTGCACACTCTCTGGTGCAATCACCTCCTTCCTGTAATGTGGTGACCAGAACTGCCCGCAGTATGCTGTGGCCTAACTAGTGTTTTATACAGTTCAAGCATAACCTCCCTGCTCTTATATTCTATGCCTCGGCTAATAAAGGCAAGTAACCCGTATGCCTTTTTAAACACCTTATCTACCTGTCCTGCTACCTTCCCATATAACAGGCCCGAGGGGTTGAATGTCCTCCTCCTGTTCCGATGTAACAGGCTCGAGGGGCTGAATGGCCTCCTCTTGTTCCTGTGTAACAGACTTGAGGGGCTGAATGGGCCTCCTCCTGTTCCTGTGTAAAACACTCGAGGTGCTGAATGGGGCTCCTACTGTTCCTGTGTAACAGTCTCGAGGGGCTGAATAACCTCCTCCTGTTCCGATGTAACAGGCTCGAGGGGCTGAATGGCCTCCTGCTGTTCCTGTGTAACAGGCTCGAGGGGCTGAATGGCCTCCTATTCCTATATAACAGGCTCGAGGGGCTGAATGGCCTCCTCCTGTTCCTGTGTAACAGGCTTGAGAGGCTGAATGGCCTCCTCCTGTTCCTGTGTAACAGGCTTGAGAGGCTGAATGGCCTCCTCCTGTTCCTTTGTAACAGGCTCGAAAGGTTGAATGGCCTCCTCCTGTTCCTATATAACAGGCCCGAGGGGTTGAATGTCCTCCTCCTGTTCCTGTGTAACAGGCTCGAGGGGCTGAATGGCCTCCTCCTGTTCCTATGTAACAGGCTCGAGGGGCTGAATGGCCTCCTCCTGTTCCTATGTAACAGGCTCGAGGTGCTGAATGGCCTCCTCCTGTTCCTATATAACAGGCTCGAGGGGCTGAATGGCCTCCTCCTGTTCCTGTGTAACAGGCTCGAGGGGCTAAATGGCCTCCTCCTGTTCCTATGTAACAGGCTCGAGGTGCTAAATGGCCTCCTCCTGTTCCTATGTAACAGGCTCGAGGGGCTGAATGGCCTCCTCCTGTTCCTATGTAACAGGCTCAACGGGCTGAATGGACTCCTCCTGTTCCTATATAACAGGCTCGAGGGGCTGAATGGGCCTCCTCCTGTTCCTATATAACAGGCTCGAGGGGCTAAATGGCCTCCTCCTGTTCCTGTGTAACAGGATCGAGGTGCTGAATGGCCTCCTCCTGTTCCTGTGTAACAGGCTCGAGGGGCTGAATGGGCCTCCTCCTGTTCCTGTGTAACAGGCCCGAGGGGCTGAATGTGCCTCCAAGGGGCTGAATGGGCCTCCTCCTGTTCCTGTGGAACAGGCTCGAGGGGCTGAATGGCCTCCTCCTGTTCCTGTGTAACAGGCTCGAGGGGCTGAATGGGCCTCCTCCTGTTCCTATGTAACAGGCTCGAGGGGCTGAATGGCTTCCTCCTGTTCCTGTGGAACAGGCTCGAGGGGTTGAACAGCTTCCTCCTGTTCCTATGTAACAGGCTCGAGGGGCTGAATGGGCCTCCTCCTGTTCCTATGTAACAGGCTCGAGGTGCTGAATGGCCTCCTCCTGTTCCTGTGTAACAGGCTCGAGGGGCTGAATGGGCCTCCTCCTGTTATACAGCACAGAAGGAGGCCATTCGGCCCATCTTGTCCTTGCCGGCTGACAAAGAGCTATCCAGCCTAATCCCACATTTCAGCTCTTGGTCCATGGCCCTGTAGGTTACAGCACTTCACGCACATATCCAAGTTCATTTTAAATGTGATGAGGGTTTCTGCCTCTACCACCCTTTCAGGCAGTGAGTTCCAGACCCCCACCACCCTCTGGGTGAAAGAATTTCTCCTCAACTCCCCTCTAATCCTTCTACCAATTACTTTAAATCTCTGCCCCCTGGTTATCGAGCCCTCTGCTGAGGGAAATCGGTCCTTCCTATCCACTCTATCTAGGCCCCTCATCATTTTATACACCTCAATTAAGTCTCCCCTCAGCCTCCTCTGTTTCAAAGAAAACAACCCCAGCCTCGCCAATCTTTCCCCATAGCTAAAATTCTCCAGGCCAGGCAATCTCCTTTGCATACTCTCTGGTGCAATCACCTCCTTCCTGTAATGTGGTGACCAGAACTGCGCGCAGTATTCTAGCTGTGGCCTAACGAGTGTTTTATACAGTTCAAGCATAACCTCCCTGTTCTTATATTCTATGCCTCGGCTAATAAAGGGAAGTATCCCGTATGCCTTTTTAACTGTCCTGCTACCTTCCTATACAACAGGCCCGAGGGGCTGAATGTCCTCCATCCTGTTCCTGTGTAACAGGCTCACGGGTTGAATGTCCTCCTCCTGTTCCTGTGTAACAGGCCCGAGGGGCTGAATGGGCCTCCTCCTGTTCCTATGTAACAGGCTCGAGGGGCTGAATGGCCTCCTCCTGTTCCTGTGTAACTGGCTCGAGGTGCTGAATGTGCCTCCTCCTGTTCCTGTGTAACACACTCAAGGGGCTGAATGGGCCTCCTCCTGTTCCTGTGGAACAGGCTCGAGGGGCTGAATGACTTCCTCCTGTTCCTATGTAACAGGCTCGAGGGGCTGAATGGCTTCCTCCTGTTCCTGTGGAACAGGCTCGAGGGGCTGAATGGCTTCCTCCTGTTCCTATGTAACAGGCTCGAGGGGCTGAATGGCCTCCTCCTGTTCCTATGTAACAGCTCGAGGTGAAGAATGGCCTCCTCCTGTTCCTATATAACAGGCTCGAGGGGCTGAATGGCCTCCTCCTGTTCCTGTGTAACTGGCTCGAGGGGCCGAATGGGCCTCCTCCTGTTCCTGTGGAACAGGCTGAAGGGGCTGAATGGCTTCCTCCTGTTCCTATGTAACAGGCTCGAGGGGCTGAATGGCTTCCTCCTTTTCAGGCTCGAGAGGCTGAATGGCCTCCTCCTGTTCCTGTGTAACAGCCTCGAGGGGCTGAATGGGCCTCCTCCTGTTCCTATGTAACAGGATCGAGGGGCTGAATGGGCCTCCTCCTGTTCCTATGGTAACAGGCCCGAGGGGCTGAATAACCTCCTCCTGTTCCGATGTAACAGCCTCGAGGGGCTGAATGGCCTCCTGCTGTTTCTATGTAACAGGCTTGAGAGGCTGAATGGCCTCCTGTTCCTGTGTAACAGGCTCGAGAGGTTGAATGGCCTCCTCCTGTTCCTATATAACAGGCCCGAGGGGCTGAATGTGCCTCCTCCTGTTCCTGTGTAACTGGCTCGAGGGGCTGAATGTGCCTCCTCCTGTTCCTGTGTAACTGGCTTGAGCGTCGAAATGGGCCTCCTCCTGTTCCTGTGTAACAGGCTCGAGGGGCTGAATGGGCCTCCTCCTGTTCCTGTGTAACAGGCTCGAGGGGCTGAATGGGCTCCTCCTGTTCCTGTGTAACAGGCTCGAGGGGCTGAATGGGCCTCCTCCTGTTCCTTTGTAACTGACTTGAGGGGCTGAATGGGCCTCCTCCTGTTCCTGTGAAAAACACTCGAGGTGCTGAATGGGGCTCCTACTGTTCCTGTGTAACAGTCTCGAGGGGCTGAATAACCTCCTCCTGTTCCGATGTAACAGCCTCGAGGGGCTGAATGGCCTCCTGCTGTTTCTATGTAACAGGCTTGAGAGGCTGAATGGCCTCCTGTTCCTGTGTAACAGGCTCGAGAGGTTGAATGGCCTCCTCCTGTTCCTATATAACAGGCCCGAGGGGTTGAATGGCCTCCTCCTGTTCCTATATAACAGGCTCGAGGGGCTGAATGGCCTCCTCCTGTTCCTGTGTAATAGGCTGGAGGGGTTGAATGGCCTCCTCCTGTTCCTGTGTAAGAGGCTCAAGGGGCTGAATGGGCCTCCTCCTGTTCCTATGTAACAGGCTCGAGGGGCTGAATGGGCCTCCTCCTGTTCCTATGGTAACAGGCCCGAGGGGCTTAATGGGCCTCCTCCTGTTCCTATGTAACAGGCTCGAGGGGCTGAATGGCCTCCTCCTGTTCCTATGTAACAGGCTCGAGGTGCTGAATGGCCTCCTCCTGTTCCTTTATAACAGGCTCGAGGGGCTGAATGGCCTCCTCCTGTTCCTGTGTAACAGGCTCGAGGGGCTGAATGGGCCTCCTCCTGTTCCTATATAACAGGCTCGAGGGGCTGAATGGCCTCCTCCTGTTCCTGTGTAACAGGCTGGAGGGGTTGAATGGCCTCCTCCTGTTCCTATGTAACAGGCTCGAGGTGCTGAATGGACTCCTCCTGTTCCTATATAACAGGCTCGTGGGGCTGAATGGCCTCCTCCTGTTCCTGTGTAACAGGCTCGAGGGGCTGAATGGGCCTCCTCCTGTTCCTATATAACAGGCTCGAGGGGCTGAATGGCCTCCTCCTGTTCCTGTGTAACAGGCTGGAGGGGTTGAATGGCCTCCTCCTGTTCCTGTGTAACAGGCTCGAGGGGCTGAATGGGCCTTCTCCTGTTCCTACGTAACAGGCTCCAGGGGCTGAATGGGCCTCCTCCTGTTCCTATGGTAACAGGCCCGAGGGGCTGAATGGGCCTCCTCCTGTTCCTATGTAACAGGCTTGAGGGGCTGAATGGCCTCCTACTGTTCCTATGTAAAACACTCGAGGTGCTGAATCGCCTCCTCCTATTTTACAGCACAGAAGGAGGCCATTCGGCCCATCTTGTCCTTGCCGGCTGACAAAGAGCTATCCAGCCTAATCCCACATTTCAGCTCTTGGTCCATGGCCCTGTAGGTTACAGCACCTCAAGCGCATATCAAAGTTCATTTTAAATGTGATGAGGGTTTCTGCCTCTACCACCCTTTCAGGCAATGAGTTCCAGACCCCCACCACCCTCTGGGTGAAAGAATTTCTCCTCAACTCCCCTCTAATCCTTCTACCAATTACTTTAAATCTCTGCCCCCTGGTTATCGAGCCCTCTGCTGAGGGAAATCGGTCCTTCCTATCAACTCTATGTCGGCCCCTCATCATTTTATACACCTCAATTAAGTCTCCCCTCAGCCTCCTCTGTTTCAAAGAAACAACCCCAGCCTCGCCAATCTTTCCCCATAGCTAAAATTCTCCAGGCCAGGCAATCTCCTTTGCATACTCTCTGGTGCAATCACCTCCTTCCTGTAATGTGGTGACCAGAACTGCACGCAGTATTCTAGCTGTGGCCTAACTAGTGTTTTATACAGTTCAAGCATAACCTCCTTGTTCTTATATTCTATGCCTCGGCTAATAAAGGGAAGTATCCCGTATGCCTTTTTAACTGTCCTGCTACCTTCCTATACAACAGGCCCGAGGGGCTGAATGGGCCTCCTCCTGTTCCTATACAACAGGCCCGAGGGGCTGAATGTCCTCCACCTGTTCCTGTGTAACAGGCTCGAGGGGCTGAATGGGCCTCCTCCTGTTCCTGTGTAACTGGCTCGAGGGGCTGAATGGGCCTCCTCCTGTTCCTGTGTAACAGGCTCGAGGGGCTGAATGGCCTCCTCCTGTTCCTGTGTAACTGGCTTGAGCGTCGAAATGGGCCTCCTCCTGTTCCTGTGTAACAGGCTCGAGGGGCTGAATGGGCCTCCTCCTGTTCCTGTGTAACAGGCTCGAGGGGCTGAATGGGCTCCTCCTGTTCCTGTGTAACAGGCTCGAGGGGCTGAATGGGCCTCCTCCTGTTCCTTTGTAACTGACTTGAGGGGCTGAATGGGCCTCCTCCTGTTCCTGTGAAAAACACTCGAGGTGCTGAATGGGGCTCCTACTGTTCCTGTGTAACAGTCTCGAGGGGCTGAATAACCTCCTCCTGTTCCGATGTAACAGCCTCGAGGGGCTGAATGGCCTCCTGCTGTTTCTATGTAACAGGCTTGAGAGGCTGTATGGCCTCCTGTTCCTGTGTAACAGGCTCGAGAGGTTGAATGGCCTCCTCCTGTTCCTATATAACAGGCCCGAGGGGTTGAATGGCCTCCTCCTGTTCCTATATAACAGGCTCAAGGGGCTGAATGGGCCTCCTCCTGTTCCTATGTAACAGGCTCGAGGGGCTGAATGGGCCTCCTCCTGTTCCTATGGTAACAGGCCCGAGGGGCTTAATGGGCCTCCTCCTGTTCCTATGCAACAGGCTCGAGGGGCTGAATGGCCTCCTCCTGTTCCTATGTAACAGGCTCGAGGTGCTGAATGGCCTCCTCCTGTTCCTTTATAACAGGCTCGAGGGGCTGAATGGCCTCCTCCTGTTCCTGTGTAACAGGCTCGAGGGGCTGAATGGGCCTCCTCCTGTTCCTATATAACAGGCTCGAGGGGCTGAATGGCCTCCTCCTGTTCCTGTGTAACAGGCTGGAGGGGTTGAATGGCCTCCTCCTGTTCCTGTGTAACAGGCTCGAGGGGCAGAATGGGCCTCCTCCTGTTCCTATGTAACAGGCTCGAGGGGCTGAATGGGCCTCCTCCTGTTCCTATGGTAACAGGCCCGAGGGGCTGAATGGGCCTCCTCCTGTTCCTATGTAACAGGCTCGAGGGGCTGAATGGCCTCCTCCTGTTCCTATGTAACAGGCTCGAGGTGCTGAATGGCCTCCTCCTGTTCCTATATAACAGGCTCGAGGTGCTGAATGGCCTCCTCCTGTTCCTGTGTAACAGGCTCGAGGGGCTGAATGGGCCTCCTCCTGTTCCTATATAACAGGCTCGAGGGGCTGAATGGCCTCCTCCTGTTCCTGTGTAACAGGCTCGAGGGGCTGAATGGGCCTTCTCCTGTTCCTATGTAACAGGCTCCAGGGGCTGAATGGCCTCCTCCTGTTCCTATGGTAACAGGCTCGAGGGTGCTGAATGGGCCTCCTCCTGTTCCTATATAACAGGCTCGAGGGGCTGAATGGCCTCCTCCTGTTCCTGTGTAACAGACTCGAGGGGCTGAATGGGCCTCCTCCTGTTCCTGTGTAACAGGCTCCAGGGGCTGAATGGGCCTTCTCCTGTTCCTATGTAACAGGCTCCAGGGGCTGAATGGGCCTCCTCCTGTTCCTGTGTAACAGGCTCGAGGGGCTCAATGGCCTCCTACTGTTCATTTGTAAAACACTCGAGGTGCTGAATCGCCTCCTCCTATTTTACAGCACAGAAGGAGGCCATTCGGCCCATCTTGTCCTTGCCGGCTGACAAAGAGCTATCCAGCCTAATCCCACATTTCAGCTCTTGGTCCATGGCCCTGTAGGTTACAGCACCTCAAGCGCATATCAAAGTTCATTTTAAATGTGATGAGGGTTTCTGCCTCTACCACCCTTTCAGGCAATGAGTTCCAGACCCCCACCACCCTCTGGGTGAAAGAATTTCTCCTCAACTCCCCTCTAATCCTTCTACCAATTACTTTAAATCTCTGCCCCCTGGTTATCGAGCCCTCTGCTGAGGGAAATCGGTCCTTCCTATCCACTCTATCTAGACCCCTCATCATTTTATACACCTCAATTAAGTCTCCCCTCAGCCTCCTCTGTTTCAAAGAAACAACCCCAGCCTCGCCAATCTTTCCCCATAGCTAAAATTCTCCAGTCCAGGCAATCTCCTTTGCATACTCTCTGGTGCAATCACCTCCTTCCTGTAATGTGGTGACCAGAACTGCACGCAGTATTCTAGCTGTGGCCTAACTAGTGTTTTATACAGTTCAAGCATAACCTCCTTGTTCTTATATTCTATGCCTCGGCTAATAAAGGGAAGTATCCCGTATGCCTTTTTAACTGTCCTGCTACCTTCCTATACAACAGGCCCGAGGGGCTGAATGTCCTCCACCTGTTCCTGTGTAACAGGCTCGAGGGGTTGAATGTCCTCCTCCTGTTCCTGTGTAACAGGCTCGAGGGACTGAATGGCCTCCTCCTGTTCCTGTGTAACAGGCCCGAGGGGCTGAATGTGCCTCCTCCTGTTCCTGTGTAACTGGCTTGAGGGGCTGAATGGGCCTCCTCCTGTTCCTGTGAAAAACACTCGAGGTGCTGAATGGGGCTCCTACTGTTCCTGTGTAACAGTCTCGAGGGGCTGAATAACCTCCTCCTGTTCCGATGTAACAGGCTCGAGGGGCTGAATGGCCTCCTCCTGTTCCTATGTAACAGGCTTGAGAGGCTGAATGGCCTCCTGTTCCTGTGTAACAGGCTCGAGAGGTTGAATGGCCTCCTCCTGTTCCTATATAACAGGCCCGAGTGGTTGAATGTCCTCCTCCTGTTCCTGTGTAACAGGCTCGAGGGGCTGAATGGGCCTCCTCCTGTTCCTGTGAAAAACACTCGAGGTGCTGAATGGGGCTCCTACTGTTCCTGTGTAACAGTCTCGAGGGGCTGAATAACCTCCTCCTGTTCCGATGTAACAGGCTCGAGGGGCTGAATGGCCTCCTCCTGTTCCTATGTAACAGGCTTGAGAGGCTGAATGGCCTCCTGTTCCTGTGTAACAGGCTCGAGAGGTTGAATGGCCTCCTCCTGTTCCTATATAACAGGCCCGAGTGGTTGAATGTCCTCCTCCTGTTCCTGTGTAACAGGCTCGAGGGGCTGAATGGCCTCCTCCTGTTCCTGTGTAACAGGCTCGAGGGGCTGAATGGCCTCCTCCTGTTCCTATGTAACAGGCTCGAGGTGCTGAATGGCCTCCTCCTGTTCCTGTGTAACAGGCTCGAGGGGCTGAATGGGCGCCTCCTGTTCCTGTGTAACAGGCTCGAGGGGCTGAATGGGCCTCCTCCTGTTCCTATGTAACAGGCTTGAGGGGCTGAATGGGCCTCCTCCTGTTCCTGTGTAACAGGCTCGAGGGGCTGAATGGGCCTCCTCCTGTTCCTGTGTAACAGGCTCGAGGGGCTGAATGGGCCTCCTCCTGTTCCTGTGTAACAGGCTCGAGTTGCTGAATGGCCTCCTCCTGTTCCTATGTAAGAGGCTCGAGGGGCTGAATGGCCTCCTCCTGTTCCTATGTAACAGGCTCGAGGTGCTGAATGGCCTCCTCCTGTTCCTATATAACAGGCTCGAGGGGCTGAATGGCCTCCTCCTGTTCCTGTGTAACAGGCTTGAGGGGCTGAATGGCCTCCTCCTGTTCCTTTGTAACAGGCTCGAGGTGCTGAATGGCCTCCTCCTGTTCCTGTGTAACAGGATCGAGGTGCTGAATGGCCTCCTCCTGTTCCTATGTAACAGGCTCGAGGTGCTGAATGGCCTCCTCCTGTTCCTGTGGAACAGGCTCGAGGGGCTGAATGGCTTCCTCCTGTTCCTATGTAACAGGCTCGAGGGGCTGAATGGCTTCCTCCTGTTCCTGTGGAACAGGCTCGAGGGGTTGAACAGCTTCCTCCTGTTCCTATGTAACAGGCTCGAGGTGCTGAATGGCCTCCTCCTGTTCCTGTGTAACAGGCTCGAGGTGTTGAATGGGCCTCCTCCTGTTCCTATGTAACAGGCTCGAGGGGCTGAATGGGCCTCCTCCTGTTTTACAGCACAGAAGGAGGCCATTCGGCCCATCTTGTCCTTGCCGGCTGACAAAGAGCTATCCAGCCTAATCCCACATTTCAGCTCTTGGTCCATGGCCCTGTAGGTTACAGCACCTCAAGCGCATATCAAAGTTCATTTTAAATGTGATGAGGGTTTCTGCCTCTACCACCCTTTCAGGCAGTGAGTTCCAGACCCCCACCACCCTCTGGGTGAAAGAATTTCTCCTCAACTCCCCTCTAATCCTTCTACCAATTACTTTAAATCACTGGCCCCTGGTTATCGAGCCCTCTGCTGAGGGAAATCGGTCCTTCCTATCTACTCTATCTCGGCCCCTCATCATTTTATACACCTCAATTAAGTCTCCCCTCAGCCTCCTCTGTTTCAAAGAAAACAACCCCAGCCTCGCCAATCTTACCCCATAGCTAAAATTCTCCAGGCCAGGCAATCTCCTTTGCATACTCTCTGGTGCAATCACCTCCTTCCTGTAATGTGGTGACCAGAACTGCACGCAGTATTCTAGCTGTGGCCTAACGAGTGTTTTATACAGTTCAAGCAAAACCTCCCTGTTCTTATATTCTATGCCTCGGCTAATAAAGGGAAGTATCACGTATGCCTTTTTAACTGTCCTGCTACATTCCTGTACAACAGGCCCGAGGGGCTGAATGTCCTCCACCTGTTCCTGTGTAACAGGCTCGAGGGGTTGAATGACCTCCTCCTGTTCCTGTGTAACAGGCCCGAGGGGCTGAATGTGCCTCCTCCTGTTCCTGTGTAACTGGCTCGAGGGGCTGAATGGGCCTCCTCCTGTTCCTGTGTAACAGGCTCGAGGGGCTGATTGGCATCCTCCTGTTCCTGTGTAACTGGCTCGAGGGGCTGAATGGGCCTCCTCCTGTTCCTGGGTAACACACTCAAGGGGCTGAATGGGACTCCTCCTGTTCCTGTGTAACAGGCCCGAGGGGCTGAATGTGCATCCTCCTGTTCCTGTGGAACAGGCTCGAGGGGCTGAATGTCTTCCTCATGTTCCTGTGTAACAGGCTCGAGGGGCTGAATGGCTTCCTCCTGTTCCTGTGGAACAGGCTCGAGGGGCTGAATGGCTTCCTCCTGTTCCTGTGTAACAGGCTCGAGGGGCTGAATGGCCTCCTCCTGTTCCTATGTAACAGGCTCGAGGTGTTGAATGGCCTCCTCCTGTTCCTATATAACAGGCTCAAGGGGCTGAATGGCCTCCTCCTGTTCCTATATAACAGGCTCGAGGGGCTGAATGGCCTCCTCCTGTTCCTGTGTAACAGGCTCGAGGGGCTGAATGGGCCTCCTCCTGTTCCTATGTAACAGGCTCGAGGGGCTGAATGGGCCTCCTCCTGTTCCTCTGGTAACAGGCCCGAGGGGCTGAATGGGCCTCCTCCTGTTCCTGTGTAACAGGCTCGAGGGGCTGAATGGGCCTCCTCCTGTTCCTGTGTAACAGGCCCGAGGGGCTGAATGGGCCTCCTCCTGTTCCTGTGTAACAGGATCGAGTTGCTGAATGGCCTCCTCCTGTTCCTGTGGAACAGGCTCGAGGGGTTGAACAGCTTCCTCCTGTTCCTATGTAACAGGCTCGAGGTGCTGAATGGCCTCCTCCTGTTCCTGTGTAACAGGCTCGAGGTGTTGAATGGGCTCCTCCTGTTCCTGTGTAACAGGCTCGAGGGGCTGAATGGGCCTCCTCCTGTTTTACAGCATAGAAGGAGGCCATTCGGCCCATCTTGACCTTGCCGGCTGACAAAGAGCTATCCAGCCTAATCCCACATTTCAGCTCTTGGTCCATGGCCCTGTAGGTTACAGCACCTCAAGCGCATAGCCAAGTTCATTTTAAATGTGATGAGGGTTTCTGCCTCTACCACCCTTTCAGGCAGTGAGTTCCAGACCCCCACCACCCTCTGGGTGAAAGAATTTCTCCTCAACTCCCCTCTAATCCTTCTACCAATTACTTTAAATCTCTGCCCCCTGGTTATCGGGCCCTCTGCTGAGGGAAATCGGTCCTTCCTGTCCACTCTATCTAGACCCCTCATCATTTCATACACCTCAATTAAGTCTCCCCTCAGCCTCCTCTGTTTCAAAGAAAACATCCCCAGCCTCTCCAATCTTTCCCCATAGCTAAAATTCTCCAGGCCAGGCAATCTCCTTTGCATACTCTCTGGTGCAATCACCTCCTTCCTGTAATGTGGTGACCAGAACTGCACGCAGTATTCTAGCTGTGGCCTAACTAGTGTTTTATACAGTTCAAGCATAACCTCCCTGTTCTTATATTCTATGCCTCGGCTAATAAAGGGAAGTATCCCGTATGCCTTTTTAACTGTCCTGCTACCTTCCTATACAACAGGCCCGAGGGGCTGAATGTCCTCCACCTGTTCCTGTGTAACAGGCTCGAGGGGTTGAATGTCCTCCTCCTGTTCCTGTGTAACAGGCCCGAGGGGCTGAATGTGCCTCCTCCTGTTCCTGTGTAACAGGCTCGAGGGGCTGAATGGGCCTCCTCCTGTTCCCGTGTAACAGACTTGAGGGGCTGAATGGGCCTCCTCCTGTTCCTGTGAAAAACACTCGAGGTGCTGAATGGGGCTCCTACTGTTCCTGTGTAACAGTCTCGAGGGGCTGAATAACCTCCTCCTGTTCCGATGTAACAGGCTCGAGGGGCTGAATGGCCTCCTGCTGTTCCTATGTAACAGGCTTGAGAGGCTGAATGGCCTCCTGTTCCTGTGTAACAGGCTCGAGAGGTTGAATGGCCTCCTCCTGTTCCTATGTAACAGGCCCGAGGGGTTGAATGTCCTCCTCCTGTTCCTGTGTAACAGGCTCGAGGGGCTGAATGGCCTCCTCCTGTTCCTATGTAAGAGGCTCGAGGGGCTGAATGGCCTCCTCCTGTTCCTATGTAACAGGCTCGAGGTGCTGAATGGCCTCCTCCTGTTCCTATATCACAGGCTCGAGGGGCTGAATGGCCTCCTCCTGTTCCTGTGTAACAGGCTCGAGGGGCGGAATGGCCTCCTCCTGTTCCTTTGTAACAGGCTCGAGGTGCTGAATGGCCTCCTCCTGTTCCTGTGTAACAGGCTCGAGGGGCTGAATGGCCTCCTCCTGTTCCTATGTAACAGGCTCAAGGGGCTGAATGGGTTCCTCCTGTTCCTGTGTAACAGGCTCGAGGGGCTGAATGGGTCTCCTCCTGTTCCTGTGGAACAGGCTCGAGAGGCTGAATGGCTTCCTCCTGTTCCTATGTAACAGGCTCGAGGGGCTGAATGGCTTCCTCCTGTTCCTGTGGAACAGGCTCGAGGGGTTGAACAGCTTCCTCCTGTTCCTATGTAACAGGCTCGAGGGGCTGAATGGGCCTCCTCCTGTTCCTATGTAACAGGCTCGAGGTGCTGAATTGCCTCCTCCTGTTCCTGTGTAAAACACTCGAGGGGCTGAATGGGCCTCCTCCTGTTTTACAGCATAGAAGGAGGCCATTCGGCCCATCTTGACCTTGCCGGCTGACAAAGAGCTATCCAGCCTAATCCCACATTTCAGCTCTTGGTCCATGGGCCTGTAGGTTACAGCACTTCACGCACATATCAAAGTTCATTTTAAATGTGATGAGGGTTTCTGCCTCTACCACCCTTTCAGGCAGTGAGTTCCAGACCCCCACCACCCTCTGGGTGAAAGAATTTCTCCTCAACTCCCCTCTAATCCTTCTACCAATTACTTTAAATCTCTGCCCCCTGGTTATCGAGCCCTCTGCTGAGGGAAATCGGTCCTTCCTATCCACTCTATCTAGGCCCCTCATCATTTTATACACCTCAATTAAGTCTCCCCTCAGCCTCCTCTGTTTCAAAGAAAACAACCCCAGCCTCGCCAATCTTACCCCATAGCTAAAATTCTCCAGGCCAGGCAATCTCCTTTGCATACTCTCTGGTGCAATCACCTCCTTCCTGTAATGTGGTGACCAGAACTGCACGCAGTATTCTAGCTGTGGCCTAACGAGTGTTTTATACAGTTCAAGCAAAACCTCCCTGTTCTTATATTCTATGCCTCGGCTAATAAAGGGAAGTATCACGTATGCCTTTTTAACTGTCCTGCTACATTCCTGTACAACAGGCCCGAGGGGCTGAATGTCCTCCACCTGTTCCTGTGTAACAGGCTCGAGGGGTTGAATGACCTCCTCCTGTTCCTGTGTAACAGGCCCGAGGGGCTGAATGTGCCTCCTCCTGTTCCTGTGTAACTGGCTCGAGGGGCTGAATGGGCCTCCTCCTGTTCCTGTGTAACAGGCTCGAGGGGCTGATTGGCATCCTCCTGTTCCTGTGTAACTGGCTCGAGGGGCTGAATGGGCCTCCTCCTGTTCCTGGGTAACACACTCAAGGGGCTGAATGGGACTCCTCCTGTTCCTGTGTAACAGGCCCGAGGGGCTGAATGTGCCTCCTCCTGTTCCTGTGGAACAGGCTCGAGGGGCTGAATGGATTCCTCATGTTCCTGTGTAACAGGCTCGAGGGGCTGAATGGCTTCCTCCTGTTCCTGTGGAACAGGCTCGAGGGGCTGAATGGCTTCCTCCTGTTCCTGTGTAACAGGCTCGAGGGGCTGAATGGCCTCCTCCTGTTCCTATGTAACAGGCTCGAGGTGTTGAATGGCCTCCTCCTGTTCCTATATAACAGGCTCAAGGGGCTGAATGGCCTCCTTCTGTTCCTGTGTAACAGGCTCGAGGGGCTGAATGGGCCTCCTCCTGTTCCTATGGTAACAGTCTCGAGGGGCTGAATGGCCTCCTCCTGTTCCTATATAACAGGCTCGAGGGGCTGAATGGCCTCCTCCTGTTCCTGTGTAACAGGCTTGAGGGGCTGAATGGGCCTCCTCCTGTTCCTGTGTAACAGGCTCGAGGGGCTGAATGGCCTCCTCCTGTTCCTGTGTAACAGGCTCGAGGGGCTGAATGGGCCTCCTCCTGTTCCTATGGTAACAGGCCCGAGGGGCTGAATGGGCCTCCTCCTGTTCCTATGTAACAGGCTCGAGGTGCTGAATGGCCTCCTCCTGTTCCTATATAACAGGCTCGAGGGGCTGAATGGGCTCCTCCTGTCCTTGTGTAATAGGCCCGAGGGGCTGAATGGCCTCCTCCTGTTCCTATATAACAGGCTCGAGGGGCTGAATGGCCTCCTCCTGTTCCTGTGTAACAGACTCGAGGGGCTGAATGGGCCTCCTCCTGTTCCTATATAACAGGCTCGAGGGGTTGAATGGCCTCCTCCTGTTCCTGTGTAACAGGCTCGAGGGGCTGAATGGCCTCCTCCTGTTCCTGTGGAACAGGCTCGAGGGGCTGAATGGCCTGCTCCTGTTCCTGTGTAACAGGCTCGAGGGGCTGAATGGCCTCCTCCTGTTCCTGTGTAACAGGCTCAAGGGGCTGAATGGGCCTCCTGTTTCTATGTAACAGGCTCGAGGGGCTGAATGGGCCTCCTCCTGTTCCTGTGTAACAGGCTCGAGGGGCTGAATGGCTTCCTCCTGTTCTTGTGGAACAGGCTCGAGGGGCTGAATGGCTTCCTCCTGTTCCTGTGGAACAGGCTCGAGGGGCTGAATGGATTCCTCATGTTCCTGTGTAACAGGCTCGAGGGGCTGAATGGCTTCCTCCTGTTCCTGTGGAACAGGCTCGAGGGGCTGAATGGCTTCCTCCTGTTCCTGTGTAACAGGCTCGAGGGGCTGAATGGCCTCCTCCTGTTCCTATGTAACAGGCTCGAGGTGTTGAATGGCCTCCTCCTGTTCCTATATAACAGGCTCAAGGGGCTGAATGGCCTCCTCCTGTTCCTATATAACAGGCTCGAGGGGCTGAATGGCCTCCTCCTGTTCCTGTGTAACAGGCTCGAGGGGCTGAATGGGCCTCCTCCTGTTCCTGTGTAACAGGCTCGAGGGGCTGAATGGCCTCCTCCTGTTCCTGTGTAACAGGCTCGAGGGGCTGAATGGGCCTCCTCCTGTTCCTATGGTAACAGGCCCGAGGGGCTGAATGGGCCTCCTCCTGTTCCTATGTAACAGGCTCGAGGTGCTGAATGGCCTCCTCCTGTTCCTATATAACAGGCTCGAGGGGCTGAATGGCCTCCTCCTGTTCCTATATAACAGGCTCGAGGGGCTGAATGGCCTCCTCCTGTTCCTGTGCTGAATGGCCTCCTCCTGTTCCTATATAACAGGCTCGAGGGGCTGAATGGCCTCCTCCTGTTCCTGTGTAACAGGCTCGAGGGGCTGAATGGGCCTCCTCCTGTTCCTGTGTAACAGGCTCAAGGGGCTGAATGGGCCTCCTGTTTCTATGTAACAGGCTCGAGGGGCTGAATGGGCCTCCTGTTTCTATGTAACAGGCTCGAGGGGCTGAATGGGCCTCCTGTTTCTATGTAACAGGCTCGAGGGGCTGAATGGGCCTCCTCCTGTTCCTGTGTAACAGGCTCGAGGGGCTGAATGGCTTCCTCCTGTTCTTGTGGAACAGGCTCGAGGGGCTGAATGGCTTCCTCCTGTTCCTATGTAACAGGCTCGAGGGGCTGAATGGCCTCCTCCTGTTCCTATATAACAGGTTCGAGGGGCTGAATGTCCTCCTCCTGTTCCTGTGTAACAGGCCTGTGGGGCTGAATGGGCTCCTCCTGTTCCTTTATAACAGGCTCGAGGGGCTGAATGGGCTCCTCCTGTTCCTGTGGAACAGGCTCAAGGGGCTGAATGGCTTCCTCCTGTTCCTGTGTCACAGGCTCGAGGGGCTGAATGGCCTCCTCCTGTTCCTGTGTAACAGGCCCGAGGGGCTGAATGGGCCTCCTCCGGTTCCTGTGTAACAGGTTCGAGGGGGCTGAATGGGCTCCTCCTGTTCCTGTATAACAGGCTCCAGGGGCTGAATGGGCCTCCTCCTGTTCCTAAGTAACAGGCCCGAGGGGCTGAATGGGCTACTCCTGTTCCTTTGTAACTGGCCCGAGGGGCTGAATGGGCTCCTGTTGTTCCTATGTAACAGGCTCGAGGGGCTGAATGGGCCTCCTCCAGTTCCTGTGTAACAGGCTCGAGGGACTGAATGTGCCTCCTCCAGTTCCTGTGTAACAGGCTCGAGGGGCTGAATGGGACTCCTCCTGATCCTGTGTAACAGGCTCGAGGGGCTGAATGGGCCTCCTCCTGTTCCTATGTAACAGGCCCGAGGGGCTGAATGGGCCTCCTCCTGTCCTTGTGTAATAGGCCCGAGGGGCTGAATGGCCTCCTCCTGTTCCTGTGTAACAGGCTCGAGGGGCTGAATGGGCCTCCTCCTGTTCCTGTGTAACAGGCCTGAGGGGCTGAATGGGCTCCTCCTGTTCCTGTGTAACAGGCTCGAGGGGCTGAATGAGCTCCTCCTGTTCCTGTGTAACAGGCCTGAGGGGCTGAATGAGCTCCTCCTGTTCCTGTGTAACAGGCCTGAGGGGCTGAATGAGCTCCTCCTGTTCCTGTGTAACAGGCCTGAGGGGCTGAATGGGCTCCTCCTGTTCCTGTGTAACAGGCTCGAGGGGCTGAATGGCCTCCTCCTGTTCCTGTGTAACAGGCTCGAGGGGCTGAATGGCCTCCTCCTGTTCCTGTGTAACAGGCTCGAGGGGCTGAATGGGCCTCATCCTGTTCCTATGTAACAGGCTCGAGGGGCTGAATGGGCTCCTCCTGTTCCTGTGTAACAGGATCGAGGGGCTGAATGGCCTCCTCCTGTTCCTATGTAACAGGCGGGAGGGGCTGAATGGGCCTCCTCCTGTTCCTATGTAACAGGCGGGAGGGGCTGAATGGGCCTCCTCCTGTTCCTATGTAACAGGCTCGAGGGGCTGAATGGGCCTCCTCCTGTTCCTATGTAACAGGCTCGAGGGGCTGAATGAGCCTCCTCCTGTTCCTATGTAACAGGCGGGAGGGGCTGAATGGGCCTCCTCCTGTTCCTATGTTGCTGTTTAAAAGTGTTGAGTCTGGTTGCAGAGAGGACAGGGCCCGGCCTACACTGACCTCTGACCTGTGTTCAGAATCGCGGTACGGGTCAGCCCAGCTCTCCTCAGTATTGTTATTTTTCAATCTTTGTTCTGCTTCCTCCTGCAGCCAGCGTTGGATGTATCGTGGGAACAGTAGTTGGACTCGGAGCCGGAGTCCTGATATTGTTGCTGATATGTTGGTGCTGCTGGAAAAGGAACAGAGGTCAGTCTGGTGGACTTTCAACTTGGAATCATAGAATCAGACAGCACAGAAGGAGGCCACTCGCCCCATCGTGCCTGTGCCAGCCCTTTTGGAAGAGTAGATCCAATCAGTCCCACTCCCCCTGATCTGCAAATTTACCCCTTTCAGTAATATATCCAACTCCCCAGTTCTCCATGTGCAGTCTGACCAGAACTCCTGTTCTCTGGAACCTCCTCCAACCCCCTACAACCCTCCCTATCTCTGTAACCTCCTCCAGCCACTCCAACCCTCCCTATCTCTGTAACCTCCTTCAGCCCCCTACAACCCTCCCTATCTCTGTAACCTCCTCCAGCCCCTTACAACCCTCCCTATCTCTGTAACCTCCTTCAGCCCCCTACAACCCTCCCTATCTCTGTAACCTCCTCCAGCCCCCTACAACCCTCCCTATCTCTGTAACCTCCTCCAGCCCCTACAACCCTCCCTATCTCTGTAACCTCCTCCAGCCCCTACAACCCTCCCTATCTCTGTAACCTCCTCCAGCCCCGACAACCCTCCCTATCTCTGTAACCTCCTCCAGCCCTACAACCCTCCCTATCTCTGTAACCTCCTTCAGCCCCCTACAACCCTCCCTATCTCTGTAACCTCCTCCAGCCCCTACAACCCTCCCTATCTCTGTAACCTCCTCCAGCCCCTACAACCCTCCCATCTCTGTAACCTCCTCCAGCCCCTACAACCCTCCCTATCTCTGTAACCTCCTCCAGCCCCTACAACCCTCCCTATCTCTGTAACCTCCTCCAGCCCCCTACAACCCTCCCTATCTCTGTAACCTCCTCCAGCCCCTACAACCCTCCCTATCTCTGTAACCTCCTCCAGCCCCTACAACCCCCCGAGATCTCTGCGCTCCTCCAATTCTGGCCTCTTGCGCATCCCCCTATTTCCATCGCTCCACCATTGGCGGCCGTGCCTTCAGCTGCCTGGGCCCCGAGCTCTGGAATTCCCTCCCTAAACCTCTCCGTCTCTCTCTCCTCCTTTAAGACCTCCTTAAAACCGACCTCTTTGACCAAGCTTTTGGCCACCTGTCCTAATATCTCGGTCTCAAATTTTTGTCCGATTTACGCTCTGTGACGTGCCTTGAGAGGTTGTAAAGACGCGAGATAAATGCAAGTTGATGTTAAACTGATGTGTCTGAATTCCTGTCTTTCCCTCCTCCAGATACAGACTCCGGTCCTGTGTGAATACCTTCGCGATGAACCAAGTTTTCCAGAGCATCGGGTGTCCTGGTTACTGATTCTCCTGCTCCCCCTGGTGGTGACTCTGACTGAGGCTCCTGCTCCCCCTGGTGGTCACTCTGACTGAGGCTCCTGCTCCCCCTGGTGGTCACTCTGACTGATTCTCCTGCTCCCCCTGGTGGTGACTCTGACTGAGGATCCTGCTCCCCCTGGTGGTCACTCTGACTGAGGCTCCTGCTCCCCCTGGTGGTCACTCTGACTGAGGCTCCTGCTCCCCCTGGTGGTCACCCTGACTGATTCTCCTGCTCCCCCTGGTGGTCACTCTGACTGAGGCTCCTGCTCCCCTGGTGGTCACCATGAGTGAGGCTCCTGCTCCCCTGGTGGTCACCATGAGTGAGGATCCTGCTCCCCCTGGTGGTCACTCTGACTGTGACTCCTGCTCCCCCTGGTAGTTACTCTGACTGAGGCTCCTGCTCCCCCTGGTGGTCACTCTGACTGAGGCTCCTGCTCCCCCTGGTGGTCACTCTGACTGAGGCTCCTGCTCCCCCTGGTGGTCACTCTGACTGATGTTCCTGCTCCCCCTGGTGGTCACTCTGACTGATTCTCCTGCTCCCCCTGGTGGTCACTCTGACTGAGGCTCCGGCTCCCCCTGGTGGTCACTCTGACTGAAGCTCCTGCTCCCCCTGGTGGTCACTCTGACTGAGGCTCCTGCTCCCCCTGGTGGTCACTCTGACTGAGGATCCTGCTCCCCCTGGTGGTCACTCTGACTGATGTTCCTGCTCCCCCTGGTGGTCACTCTGACTGATTCTCCTGCTCCCCCTGGTGGTCACTCTGACTGAGGCTCCGGCTCCCCCTGGTGGTCACTCTGACTGAGGCTCCTGCTCCCCCTGGTGGTCACTCTGACTGATTCTCCTGCTCCCCCTGGTGGGGACCCTGACTGATGATCCTGCTCCCCCTGGTTTTCACTCTGACTGAGGCTCCTTCTCCCCCTGGTGGTGTCCTGGTGACTGAGGCTCCTGCTCCCCTGGTGGTGTCCTGGTGACTGAGGCTCCTTCTCCCCCAGGTGGTGTCCTGGTGACTGAGGCTCCTGCTCCCCTGGTGGTGTCCTGGTGACTGAGGCTCCTGCTCCCCAGGGTTGGCACTTTCTGACGTTCCTGCCCCTCCCGCCCCCCCCAGTGTTGACCCTGACTGCCAACTGTGGGGAAGTTTCTCTCTGTACACCGGTATCTCTCGAGCGGGATGTGACTGCGATTGGACAATCGTTTTCTCTGCCACTTGCTGTGGATTTGAGACGACACCTTTCACGAGTTGGCGAATGAAAGACATTCAGATTGTAACCTCGGCGATCGGGGCCATAAACATTTGCTTCCAGTGTAGTGACGCGGCTTTAATCTGTTCAAGCTAATGCCTCTTGCAGTTTAGTGTCTATTAATCTGCTGTGACCCCATCTGTTTTAAACCAAGATGTACTCTTTTATTTAATAAAAACATTGATTTGCATTATTACAGCGCGTTTCATGACATCAGGATGTCCCAAAGCGCTTGACAGCCAATGATACAGAATACAGAGAGAGAGAGACAGATACAGAGAGAGAGACACACAGATACAGAAAGAGAGAGAGAGAGAGACACTGATACAGAAAGAGAGAGAGACACAGATACAGAGAGAGAGACAGATACAGAAAGAGAGAGAGAGACAGATACAGAAAGAGAGAGAGAGACAGATACAGAGAGAGATACAGATACAGAAAGAGAGAGACACAGATACAGAAATAGAGAGACACAGATACAGAAAGAGAGAGAGACAGATACAGAAAGAGAGAGACACATACAGAAAGAGAGAGAGACAGATACAGAGAGAGAGAGAGAGAGAGACACATACAGAAAGAGAGAGACACAGATACAGAAATAGAGAGACACAGATACAGAAATAGAGAGACACAGATACAGAAAGAGAGAGAGACAGATACAGAAAGAGAGAGACAGATACAGAAAGAGAGAGAGACAGATACAGAGAGAGACACAGATACAGAAAGAGAGAGAGACAGATACAGAGAGAAAGAGATACAGATACTGAAAGAGAGACATGGATACAGAAAGAGAGAGATACAGAAAGAGAGAGAGACACAGATACAGAAAGAGAGAGAGACACAGATACAGAAAGAGAGAGAGACAAATACAGAAAGAGAGAGAGACAGATACAGAAAGAGAGAGAGACACAGATACAGAAAGAGAGAGAGAGATACAGAAAGAGAGAGAGACAGATACAGAAAGAGAGAGAGAGACAGATACAGAAAGAGAGAGAGAGAGATACAGAAAGAGAGAGAGACAAATACAGAAAGAGAGAGACAGATACAGAAAGAGAGAGAGACACAAATACAGAAAGAGAGAGAGACAGATACAGAAAGAGAGAGAGACAGATACAGAAAGAGAGAGAGAGACAGATACAGAAAGAGAGAGAGACACAAATACAGAAAGAGAGAGAGACAGATACAGAAAGAGAGAGAGACAGATACAGAAAGAGAGAGAGACACAGATACAGAAAGACAGAGAGAGACAGATACAGAAAGAGAGAGAGACAGATACAGAAAGAGAGAGACAGATACAGAAAGAGAGAGAGAGACAGATACAGAAAGAGAGAGAGAGACAGATACAGAAAGAGAGAGACAGATACAGAAAGAGAGAGACAGATACAGAAAGAGAGAGACAGATACAGAAAGAGAGAGAGAGACAGATACAGAAAGAGAGAGAGTGACAGATACAGAAAGAGAGAGAGAGACAGATACAGAAAGAGAGAGAGAGACAGATACAGAAAGGAGAGAGAGACAGATACAGAGAGAGAGAGAGAGACAGATACAGAAAGAGAGAGAGAGACAGATACAGAAAGAGAGAGAGAGACAGATACAGACAGAGAGAGAGAGAGAGAGACAGATACAGAAAGAGAGAGAGAGACAGATACAGAAAGAGAGAGACAGATACAGAAAGAGAGAGAGAGACAGATACAGAAAGAGAGACAGATACAGAAAGAGAGTGAGTGACAGATACAGAAAGAGAGAGAGTGACAGATACAGAAAGAGAGAGAGAGACAGATACAGAAAGAGAGAGAGAGACAGATACAGAAAGAGAGAGAGAGACAGATACAGAGAGAGAGAGAGAGACAGATACAGAAAGAGAGAGAGAGACAGATACAGAAAGAGAGAGAGAGACAGATACAGAAAGAGAGAGAGAGACAGATACAGAAAGAGAGAGAGAGACAGATACAGAGAGAGAGAGACTGATACAGAAAGAGAGAGAGACAGATACAGAGAGAGAGAGAGACAAATACAGAAAGAGAGAGACAGATACAGAAAGAGAGAGAGACACAAATACAGAAAGAGAGAGAGACAGATACAGAAAGAGAGAGAGAGACAGATACAGAAAGAGAGAGAGACACAGATACAGAAAGAGAGAGAGACACAAATACAGAAAGAGAGAGACAGATACAGAAAGAGAGAGAGACAGATACAGAAAGAGAGAGAGACACAGATACAGAAAGAGAGAGAGACACATACAGAAAGAGAGAGAGACACAAATACAGAAAGAGAGAGAGACAGATACAGAAAGAGAGAGAGACAGATACAGAAAGAGAGAGAGACACAGATACAGAAAGAGAGAGAGAGACAGATACAGAAAGAGAGACACAAATACAGAAAGAGAGAGAGACAGATACAGAAAGAGAGAGAGAGACAGATACAGAAAGAGAGAGAGAGACAGATACAGAAAGAGAGAGAGTGACAGATACAGAAAGAGAGAGAGAGACAGATACAGAAAGAGAGAGAGAGACAGATACAGAAAGAGAGAGAGAGACAGATACAGAAAGAGAGAGAGAGACAGATACAGAAAGAGAGAGAGAGACAGATACAGAAAGAGAGAGAGACAGATACAGAAAGAGAGAGAGAGACAGATACAGAAAGAGAGAGAGAGACAGATACAGAGAGAGAGAGAGACAGATACAGAAAGAGAGACAGATACAGAAAGAGAGAGAGAGACAAATACAGAAAGAGAGAGAGAGACAGATACAGAAAGAGAGAGAGAGACAGATACAGAAAGAGAGAGAGAGACAGATACAGAGAGAGAGAGAGAGACAGATACAGAAAGAGAGAGAGACAGATACAGAAAGAGAGAGAGAGACAAATACAGAAAGAGAGAGAGAGACAGATACTGAAAGAGAGAGAGACACAAATACAGAAAGAGAGAGACACAGATACAGAAAGAGAGAGACACAAATACTTTGACATTTGACATTTCGGAAGGATAGACAGAAAGGAAAAGGAGGTGGGGTCTCTCTGTTAATAAAGGATGAGATCAGTGCAGTACTGAGAAAGGATGTTGGCTCAGAAGAGCAAGATATTGAATCAGTTTGGGTGGAGATAAGAACTAAGAAGGGAAAGAAGTCACTGATGGGCATAGTCTATCGGCCCCCTAACAGTAGCTACACTGTTGGACAGAGTATAAATCAAGAAGAAGCTTGTAAGAAAGGTACAGCAATAATCATGGGCGATTTTAATCTTCATATTGATTGGACAAATCAAATTGGCCAAGGTAGCCTCGAGGAAGTGTTCGTAGAGTGTATCCGAGATGGTTTCCCAGAACAATACGTTGTGGAACCAACCAGGGAGCAGGCTATCTTAGATCTGGTAGTGTGTAATGAGACAGGATTAATAAATGATCTCATAGTAAAGGATCCTCTAGGAAAGAGTGATCATATCATGGTTGAATTTCAAATTCAATTAGAGGGTGAGAAAGTTGGGTCTCAAACCAGTGTCCTGATCTTAAATAAAGGCAATTACAAAGGTATGAAAGCAGAGTTGGCTAAAGTGGACTGGGAAAATAGATTAAAGGGTAAGACGGTTGATAAGCAATGGTAGACATTTAAGGAGATATTTCATAACTCTCAACAAAAATATATTCCAGTGAGAAGGAAAGACTTTAAGAGAAGGGAGAACCACCCGTGGCTAACTGAGGAAGTAAAGGATGGTATCAAATTGAAAACAAAGGCATACAATGTTGCCAAGATTAGTGGGAGGCCAGAGGATTGGGACATTTTTAAAAACCAGCAAACTATGACTAAAAAAATAATAAAGAGAGAGAAGATGGATTATGAGAGTAAACTAGCAAGAAATATAAAAACAGATAGTAAGAGCTTCTACAGGTGTATAAAAAGGAAGAGGGTAGCTAAAGTAAATGTTGGTCCCCTAGAGGATGAGTCTGGGGAATTAATAATGGGGAACAGGGAAATGGCAAAGACTTTGAACAAATATTTTGTATCAGTCTTCACGGTAGAAGACACTAAAACCATCCCAATAATACATAATCAAGGGGCTATAGGGAGGGGGAACTTAAAACAATCACTATCACTAAAGAAAAAGTACTCGGTAAAATAATGGGACTAAAGGTGGACAAGTCCCCTGGACCTGATGGCCTGCATCCTAGGGTCTTAAAAGAAGTGGCTGCAGAGATAGTGGATGCATTGGTTGCAATATACCAAAATTCCCTGGATTCTGGAGAGGTCCCAGCGGATTGGAAAACCGCAAATGTAACACCCCTATTTAAGAAGGGAGGGAGACAGAAAGCAGGAAACTATAGGCCAGTTAGCCTAACATCTGTCATTGGGAAAATGCTGGAGTCTATTATTAAGGAAGTAGTAGCAGGACATTGAGAAAATCATAATACAGTCAAGCAGAGTCAACATGGTTTTATGAAAGGGAAATCATGTTTGACAAATTTGCTGGCGTTCTTTGAGGATGTAACGAGCAGGGTGGATAAAGGGAGTGGATGTGTTGTATTTGGATTTCCAGAAGGCATTCGATAAGGTGCCACATAAAAGTTTACTGCACAAGATAAGAGCTCACGGGGTTGGGGGTAATATATTAGCATGGATAGAGGATTGGCTAACTAACAGAAAACAGAGAGTCGGGATAAATGGGTTATTTTCCGGTTGGCAAACGGTAACTAGTGGGGTGCCACAGGGATCAGTGCTGGGGCCTCAACTATTTACAATCTATATTAATGACTTGGATGAAGGGACTGAGTGTAATGTAGCCAAGTTTGCTGATGATACAAAGATATACACATAGCCACGAGGCTTGGGACGGGGTGGGGAGACAGAGAAGGGGTACTGTTAATGATGTTTTAACGGGTTTTAGTGCGGGGTCTTCAGTCATTAATAGTTTAGACGACATTGAACTGCAGACGCAGATCAACGGTCTGAAGACCCAATTAAAGAAGGTCTTAACTGATGAGAATAAGGTAGTGGGTTCGGAACTGCATGAAGACCAGGCCATGACTCTCCATCTAAAGGAGATCATAGCGGAGCTGGAGATACGTGCAAAGACGGTGAATGCGCTCATTAGGGAGGATCGGAATGCGTCCGATCAGGCTGCGCAGAACGAGGTGTGCGTACTGTACGGGGCATGGTTGCTGGGCGAGGGCCGCAGAAATCTGGAGGACTTAAAACAGGGTTTGGTCCCCTCCTGGATCAGCAACAAGCACCTCGCAGCCCTCCACCCTTTTGAGAACGCATTAAGCCCGTGCCAGCTCCCACTAGCTTCCGAGGCCTACCCAGTCCCAGTGGACTGTGGACGTTCCAACCACACTATCATGGGGATAATAGTAAGGATGCCGGTCATGAGCGGGACGGCCCGACCCGCGCCGGTATACAGGGTGGAGAACATTGGTGTCATTCAGGGGGGTGTACACGTTCGTTTTACAGCGGTCCCGCCCTACGTCATAAAGTGGGATCACGCTATGACGGGTACTGACCTCTCGGGGTGCCGTAGCCGGGGAGCACACATCATCCTGTGTCCCCAGCACTTAAATGCCTATTCGAAACCACAATGCGGGTTCAGAGCTGCTGACGTGAAACCTATAAATTGTACCATGGAAGCCATGGCACAAGGCCATGTTCCCCCACAGGTAGCATATATAGGAGGTGGGACATATTGCGTCACCACAGGAGCGTCTCACTACCAGCACGGACAGCACAGCTGGTGCGCGGTGAGTGACAGCAGCTTCTGCTTTAAACCCAAGGCAGAAGTTCAAGTGGCCCAGGAACGAATTGTCCCCATTCCTGAACCATCCACAGTTCACCTAACTGTAAGAGAGAATTTCACCAACCTCCAAAAGTATGTGGCTCACTTCGGCTACCAGATTCCCCCTCTCCCAGAACACCTCATTAAACTATTAAAAGCCGTAGTGGTGTCGCAAAAGCATTTTTATACACTGGAGCAGAAGACTATCCAGATAGGGGCCGATATTCTGGATATTACGACCCCACCCTGGTGGGACATCTTTGAGAATATCGAGGTCCCCTCCTGGATTCGTCTGGCATCACACGCGCTCATAATTTGTCAGCTCGGGATCGTCCTCTACCTGGTTTGCGTCCAGTGTGGGAAAAAGGGTCCCGAGGCAGTAGCAAGAACCCAAAGGGTCTGGAGGGACCAGTATGCTCGGGTAGACGAGACACTCGCGTGAATTCCGTGTCGCACCACTTACGAGTGATGGCGGCCTAATTTTATTATTTTTAATAAAGATGGTCCCCTCCATTTGTTGTTTTTTTGTTTGATTAAAAAGAAACTGTTTTATCCCAAGTGGTGCAGGGGTATGTTGGACCCCCTCCGTGCTGGGATTACTGGAAAAGAATTTGTTTCCTATCTAAAATGCCTGCTGTACACTGTGGTTATTCTCCAAGTGGGGGAATGTACGTGTCGGGGGAATTGGGATAGGTAAATAAAGGGGAAGGTTGTTTGCGACAGTCAGAAATTTTGTTCACCTCGTATGGACACTTCAAGCAAGTTTAAGTCTCCACAGGGGGGACTGAAAGGATTCGCAAAATTTCATGTGTTCCCCCCCCCCCACCCGAAGATTTTTTTGTTGGACTTATTAAAAAAGAAACCCTGGTCAGACTGAGTTTTAAAATCCAGGGCATAAAATGGCTGCGGTCGGACCTCGTGTCAGCTTGTGTATTCCGATGTCTGCAACAGGACAGGACCTTTCCTTGTGCATTACAATCAGGTCTATGCATAAGGCTTTCAAGGTGTTTGCTCAAGTAATCGGCGGGGACATTGAGACGGCGCTGGGCCCATCAACGGAACTGTTCTGGACAATCATCCAACCTGTCGAACAATAGGGTGGTAGTTGAAGAACTGGTATCACACCATTACCGGCCATCTAACATGATGGGCCGAGACCAGTACCTTTTGTTAAAATTCATCATGCCCAGATCAGACAATAGAAATGTGCTGATCGGTGGGAAGATTAGAGCGACCGGAGGGGGTATAAATGGGAAGACCCAGCCATTTCTCGCTCTCTCTGCCTGGACCCTCGGTTCGCTCTGTCTACCAGCAGCTAACGAAGAAGACTGCCAGAAACGCCACGTGTCGACGGCAGAAACAGAGCACAGGGCCAGGTTTTTCCATCCATTTCACCGGTGAGCATTATCTTCTGGCTGTCGCAAGACAATTTTAGTTAGGCATAAGGGTGGGGATTAATGGGGATATTGCTAAAACTGTAATTTTAGGATTTTCCCTCGATGTGTCCGTTCTCTTCCCATGTTCAGTGTAAAACCGTCTTCATATGATACTGTTTCTCTGTAGTTTTACTTCTGTAAATAAACATTGGTTTTCCTCGCACCAATCCACGGGTCTGTTCGTTTGTCCTTATCGTCGCTCGATAAGTCCTGGGCTCAGAACTAATAATAAGGGGTAGCGATTCGCAACCGCACAGCGGGCAGGGACAGTCCAGGAAAACATAACTGGCTGACCTACAAATAAGCCCGAGACAAAAACCCCTTAAACTATCGGCCTCAGTAGCCCTTGTTCCACGAGGGAGCTCGGTGCAGTTTCCAAGTCCTTCTCTGCCTCCCGGGGAAAACTATACTGTTCCTGAGGTCACAACATTGGGTCCCCGTGTACCTCCACCTCTATCCCCGTTACCCTACCACAGTCATGTCGGTGAGTGGCGAACACTGCGAGATTATTTTTCACATACCCCCGATACCTTTCCGGGGTGCTACGGACCAATTGTTCCCAGTCATAGCTACCCTTCGGTTTCATAGTACGGGCGATACCTTTCACTTTCTCCGCCTTGGGGATAACTAGAACTTCCTCAGGTTTATCAGAACCAACCGCCCCCCATAGACAGTGGTTTCTCATATCCACGATCACATAGTGGGCCAGCATAAAATCAGCTCCGAGGACCCCCGCGCTGGGCTGATCCCATTGCATCAGTAAGCATTCCCACTTAGTGACACGGGGTCCTAACCCTATCGACAAAGGTTTCGATACCACCCCAGCCTGCTCGTTCCCTGTGAAACCCACTAACTTAAACGGGACCCTGCTCGACCATGGAGAAGTGGTCGGGTTTGGTGAGTGAACCACCGTACTGGAAGCTCCGGTGTCTACTAGATACTTTCCCCAAACGGCCTCTACCCTGATTTCTACACAAGGTCTGCCCCACTCATCGTAGGTGAGCAGGCACAGGTACTCGGGCTGGGTGCGTCCTAGTCATGGGAGAAGTGGGGGAGCGCTGGGCTTTTTACTGCATACGGCAGCGTCCAGCTTTCCCTGGTCTTTGCCCATAACCTGCCGTAACGCGGTCACGAGAAGTTCCACCGGGTCTTCTACCCTCTCCTTCCCCGCCTCTACTACCCGCGGTTTTGACCCTGAGGGACCCCCGTATCCTGGTTTTTCCCTTTTTGGGAACTTGCACTCCCTGTTCCAGTGTCCCATTCTACCACATAAGAACATAACATAAGAAATAGGAGCAGGAGTCGGCCGTACGACCCCTCGGGCCTGCTACGCCATTCAATAGGATCATGGCTGATCCGAACCTAGACTCACGTCCCCTTCCCTGCCCGCTCCCCATAACCCGTCATTCCCTTATCAGCTGGGAAACTGTCTCTCTCCGCTTTAAATTTATTTAATGTCGCAGCTTCCACAGCTCTCTGAGGTAGCAAATTCCATCGATTTACTACCCTCTGAGTGAAGAAGTTTCTCCTCATCTCAGTTTTGAAACGGCAGCTCCTTATTCTAAGATTATGCCCCCTAGTTCTAGTCTCACCCATCAGTGGAAACACCCTCCCCGCCTCCACCCGATCAAGCCCTCTCACAATCTTATATGTTTCGATAAGATCGCCTCTCATTCTTCTGTATTCCAATGAGTAGAGGCCCAACCTACTCAACCTTTCCTCATAAGTCAACCCCCTCATCCCCGGGGATTAACCGAGTGAACCTTCTCTGAACTGCCTCGAGAGCAAGTTAAAGCACGCCTGGGATCTGTCCACCTTACCCCTCTCCTGCTTCCATTCTTTTCTACCATCCACGCTTCCCTTCATCTCCTGTACTTTTCCCTTTTGTTTATTCTCCTCCCCTCGGTCGGATTTAAAAGCCAGAGTCAGTTTACTTAACACGCCTGGCTCTATTATTAACATCCTCGGGGTCGAACCATGGTTCCGCCCTAGCCCTGATCCGTGGCAGGCTGTTAGCCACTAGGGTCCTCAACCAATGGTTCCTGGGAGCCCCTAACAACTGTGCTCGGGCTAGATTTCCCCCCGTCACTTTCAGATACACAGACCACAACCTGTCTGTGAATGCATCCGGTAACTCGCCAGCCAGCTGTCTGGTCTGCTCGACCTGCAAGAACGGGCTGCTCTGGCTATGTCCCAGCGCCATTAAAATTTCGTCCTTTACCCCGTCCAGGGTACCCCCTCCTAACTTAGTGGCTGCCGACAAACCCTGGTACAGCTTCCCATCTGGAGAGAACAGCATCAGCTTTTTCTGTTTGTCGTCGTCACAATTATTGATCCCTCCTATCTGCTCTACATTGGCAAAATGAACAGAGGCATCCCCTCCGTGCTTCAGTTTCGGCACACTGGCCAGCATTTCCTGCAACTGAATGGACATGTAGGGAAGCACCTAATCACTCTGCAATGGCCCCTGACCGCCGCCTTGTGGGGGTGGGCCGAACTTGTGCTGTCGCAGGGGACACATCAGTCCCGGTGGTCCCTGTGCTTCAGGAGCCGGTCGAACCTCTGTATACTGGATCCCATCATCGGGCTCCTTTTCCTCCTCATTCCAATCTACCCCAACTTCTCCTGGTGTCATGAGACAAACCATACCCCTGGCCCTGGATAATGCTAGGGTCAACTTACGGATTTTTTCATTGCAGGGCCCGTGATCGGCCTCTTCATGTACCCAGTTTTTGGCGACCCTGTATGCCACCTTTATATCTTTTAACTGCTCCTCAGGCTTGTCAGCTCTCTCAGTTCCTATTACCTTCCTCACGCTGAGCCTGACACTGCCTTCTACTTTCAGTGACCTGACATTGCAGGTACTCTAACGCGTTTCGAGCTGTTTCTTCCTGCGCTTTTCTCTTCTGCCTTTCAAAGTTCAAATCTTCTGTCAGCCGGTTCACTACGGCCTCTCTCTCTCTCTCTCCTGCCCTACTTTCTGATTCCTGTTTCTCTATTCCTAAACACTCAACTTTCTCCGTGGAGCATCTGAATTTGTTTCTGCATACATATTAGCCAAATCGCCTTTTCCTTCGGTTTCTTATGTACGCTACTACATGTCCACGCTTTCTCATACGGACTGCCAGAGTGTAACATTCCCCGCACCCAGTGCTCGGAAATGTTTACTTTCCCAAACACATACGAGGATATCCTATCCTCCATCACGAGTTTCTTGCACTTAACCCTGTCCATAATTTTGTTCTAAACCTTGACGTCCTGCCGCGGTCGCCAAGATTCTGTAAGGGGTTTTCTCCGATACTGGTCCCCCATTACACACAGTTCTTGGACGTCAGGATTTATAAGAACAAAATACACACGGCACAGGGTTTTGGCTCAACCTTTGATTCGTTCGTTTATTGAACACACACACATAATTACTTCTCCAGTATAAATCTCTACGGTTTATCTCAGGCTAACAACTCCAAAATACAAACCCCTACGCAAGGGTCATTTGCATCGACACAATATGACACAGTTAAACCCGTCCGCGATTTGACTGTTATATATAAAGTTACCCAGACTCAATCACAAAGCCCTTATTGTGATCTGAGTGAAACTCACAAACTCACTCAGACTCAATCATAAAAGCCCCCTCTATGATTTGTCTGAAACATACAATCACCACTCCCGATCGGCTGTCTCTTGGAGTTGATTGTAGGCCCGAATCTTTCTGTTCGCTGTTCTGCCGTCGGCTTCCCAGATACTGTCTTCGAAGTGATCTAACTTTAAACCAAAACCCACTTGCAATATTTCCTGGCTCCCTTCTTGAGCATACGATTCGTTTCAAAATGTATGAATTGTTCCTGGTATTGTCCATTGATTTGAGATATCTTTCTGACAATGCAACCCTCCCAAAGTGACTGCATATGCAAGATTGTTGGTTTCTGTTGGCATTCATATTCAAAAGGTTCGAGGCCCAGCCCATTGTCTGGGCCTGCACTGAAACTGATTATTCAGGGGCCATGGTCTAAGGTGGACAATGTAACCCCTTAAGGGAAATGAATATGCGAATGTTCTTGTATCTTCCCTAGACAGAAAACCTTCGTATGGCAATTCGACCACAATGTCTGAATTAACCCTTTATTGCCGAGCCCTTTTTGCTGGTGCTGCAGTTCTGGGTTTTTATATTTCATAGTCCAATTTTTACCGTTGTTGGGGGGGGGGGGGAGGAATGGTTCCTACACTTCACCTTTTTGAAACCCTGTGTGTTTCCTAAACAATTGCAAAATCCGAAACGAGATTTAAATTCAACAACTTATTGGCAAACCGGCTGGAAATAATCAACAAGGGTGGATTCATTCTTCACAGAGGAGGAACAAGAACAACACTTGACCAGAAATGTGGATTTCGAAAGAGCCAACATTCTTCCCATTCGTCTCGAAAGAGGTTGGACCACAAATCTCAAACAGAATACAGGTAGTTCCCCCCAGGTCCAAATCCAGAGTCCCCTACTTCCTTGTGTCCTTACCAAGGTGGCTTAGGTTAATCATCAATACTCTCCATTCCATTCCGATGACAATTAATTGGTGCCTCACTCACCCAGATCTTGGGCAGCAGGTGACTTTTCTGTTGGTTTTAAATGTAAGCGATGTTTGTGAGCAATGGTCTGTCTGCACATTTCCATCTCAAATGTCCACCATCTCAAGGCAGGACTAGCAAGAGTGAGACGGCCGTGGACAATAGGCTACCCAAGCTCTGTGAAATGCTTTAGGACGTCCTGGGGACTGGCAAAGCGCCAAAAACTTTTACATTAGGTCTGTTCATTGACGGCAACAATGACTGATTATTATTTCCTTGTTCTCTTTGTTGCAACCTCAGCTCTGAAATGTTGCAGTTGTGAGGATCCAACAGGAAACTGTACACAGAAGGAAGCAGTCTGTGATCTGGCTCCGAACCTCGAATGCTCAACTACCTGAATCACACAATCGGTGAGACTTCCTCCAAATAAGATTAATTTCTTGTAGTATCGGAGAGATAGACAGATAGACACATAGACAAATAGATAGATAGATAGATAGATAGACAGATAGATAGATAGATAGACAGATAGACAGACAGACAGATAGACAGACTAGATAGATAGACAGATAGATAGACAGACAGATAGATAGATAGATAGACAGATAGACAGATAGATAGACAAATAGACAGATAGATATATCTCGGAGGGTTGTGGGGCTGAAGGAGATTACAGAGATAGGGAGGGGCGAGGCCAAGGAGTGATTTGAAAACAAGGATGAGAAATTTGGAATTACCATATAATAAACTGGTTAGCAAAATTGAGCCGGCACGGGTACGAGGGGCCGAATGGCCTCCTTCTGTGCTGAAAAGTCTACATAAGTCATGAAGGACACCAACATGGGTGAGATACTTGAGGGCTACCCAGAACGTTGCATGAACTTAACTGCCTTCAGGGGAATGGGGGCAGCAACCTGACCACTGGTCATAGGGACATAAGAACATAAGAATTAGGAGCAGGAGTCGGCCATACGGCCCCTCGAGCCTGCTCCGCCATTCAATAAGACCATGGCTGATCTTCGACCTCAACTCCACTTTCCCGCCCGATCCCCATATCCTTTGATTCCTTAGTATCCAAAAATCTATTGATCTCAGCCTTGAATATACTCAAAGACTCAGCATTCCACAGCCCTCTGGGGTAGAGAATTCCAAAGATTCACCACCCTCTGAGTGAAGAAATTTCTCCTCATCTCAGTCTTAAATGGCCGACCCCTTATCCTGAGACTATGACCCCTATGTCTAGACTCTCCAGCCAAGGGAAACAGTCTCTCAGCATCGACCCTTTCAATCCCTATCAGAATCTTATATGTATCAACGAGATCACCTCTCATTCTTCTAAACTCCAGGGAGTACAGGCCCAATCTGCTCAATCTCTCCACATAGGACAGCCCTCTCATCCCAGGGATCAATCTCGTGAATCTTCATTGCACCGTCTCTAAGGCAAGTATGTCCTTCCTCAGATAAGGAGACCAGAACTGTGCACAGTGCTCCAGGTGTGGTCTCACCAAAGCCCTGTACAATTGTAGCAAAACTTCCTTCTGTGGTTCGCACAGTCTGTGTCGGAACTTTAACTGAATAAAGTCGCTGGTTCTATTTTTTCAGGAGGATCCACCCAAAGTTTTTTCCGCAACAACTGCGGGACCTGTATTGGAACTCTGTCCTTCAGTAGCGGCAGTGTATACTCAGCGTACACGGCTGATCGGTGCTGCCAATCCGACCTCTGCAACAACCAAGCCATCACAGGTATGGTACAAACACACTCACGGGAAGGTGGCGAGTTATGTGCATTGCAATGAATTATAAAGCATTTACAGCACAGAAACAGGCCATTTGGCCCAACTGGTCCGTGCCGGTGTTTATGCTCCACACGCGCCTCCTCCCACCCTTCGTCATCTCACCCCATCAACATATCCCGCTATTCCTGTCTCCCTCATGTCTTTATCCAGCTTCCCCTTAAATGTATCTATGCTCTTCGCCTCAACCACTCCCTGTGGTAGTGAGTTCCACATTCACACCACTCTCTGAGTAAAGAAGTTTCTCCTGAATTCCCTATTGGATTTATTAGTGACGATCTTATATTGATGGCCCCTAGTCTGGTCTCAACCACAAGTGGAAACATTTTCTCTACGTCTACCCTATCGAAACCTTTAATAATCTTGAAGATCTCTATCAGGTCACCCCCCCCACCCCAGTTTCTCTTTTCTAGAGAACAGAACACCAACCTGCTCAATCTTTCCTGATAGGTATAACCTCTCAGTTCTGGTATCATTCCAGCAAATCTTTGTTGCAAATTCTCCAGTGCCTCTATATCCTTTTTATAATATGGAGGCCAGAACTGTGCACAGTGCTCCAAGTGTGGTCTAACGAAGGTATGTGGAGACCAGAACTGTGCACAGTGCTCCAAGTGTGGTCTAACGAAGGTATGTGGAGACCAGAACTGTGCGCAGTGCTCCAAGTGTGGTTTAACCAAGGTATATGGAGACCAGAACTGTGTACAGTGCTCCAAGTATGGTCTAACCAAGGTATATGGAGACCAGAACTGTGCACAGTGCTCCAAGTGTGGTCTAACCAAGGTATATGGAGACCAGAACTGTGCGCAGTGCTTCAAGTGTGGTCTAACCAAGGTATATGGAGACCAGAACTGCGCGCAGTGCTCCAAGTGTGGTCTAACCAAGGTATATGGAGACCAGAACTGTGCACAGTGCTCCAAGTGTGGTCTAACCAAGGTATATGGAGACCAGAACTGTGCGCAGTGCTCCAAGTGTGGTCTAACCAAGGTATATGGAGACCAGAACTGTGCACAGTGCTCCAAGTGTGGTCTAACCAAGGTATGTGGAGACCAGAACTGTGCGTAGTGCTCCAAGTATGGTCTAACCAAGGTATATGGAGACCAGAACTGTGCGCAGTGCTTCAAGTGTGGTCTAACCAAGGTATATGGAGACCAGAACTGCGCGCAGTGCTCCAAGTGTGGTCTAACCAAGGTATATGGAGACCAGAACTGTGCACAGTGCTCCAAGTGTGGTCTAACCAAGGTATATGGAGACCAGAACTGTGCGCAGTGCTCCAAGTGTGGTCTAACCAAGGTATATGGAGACCAGAACTGTGCACAGTGCTCCAAGTGTGGTCTAACCAAGGTATGTGGAGACCAGAACTGTGCGTAGTGCTCCAAGTATGGTCTAACCAAGGTATATGGAGACCAGAACTGTGCGCAGTGCTCCAAGTGTGGTCTAACCAAGGTATATGGAGACCAGAACTGTGTGCAGTGCTCCAAGTGTGGTCTAACCAAGGTATATGGAGACCAGAACTGTGCACAGTGCTCCAATTGTGGTCTAACCAAGGTAAGTGGAGACCAGAACTGTGCGTAGTGCTCCAAGTATGGTCTAACCAAGGTATATGGAGACCAGAACTGTGCACAGTGCTCCAAGTGTGGTCTCACCAAGGTATACAGGGACCAGAACTGTTCACAGTGTGGGCTAACCAAGGCTCTATAAAAGTTTAACACAACTTCTCTGCTTTTCAATTTTATCCCACTAAAAATTAACCCCAGATCTTTGTTTGTTTTATTTATGGGTTGATTAACCTGCGTCATTACTTTTAGTGATCTGTGTATCTGTACCCCCCGATCTCACTGTTCCTCCGCCCTATTTAGACATTTATTTTCCATGGAGTATGTGGACTCCTTACTCTACCTACCAAAGTGTATCACCTCGCACTTATCTATATTGGGACCCAGTTTAGGTGACATTGCACCAGGCACAGACATTCACTTCTGTCAGCAGTGGCTCAGTGGGTAAAGATCTCCTCGACCCTCAACTCCCCTCTCCCACTCCTCAACCTCGAACTCTCCTCTCCCTCTCCTCAACCCCCAACTCCCCTCTCCTCGACCCTCAACTCTCCTCTCCCACTCCTCAACCTCCAACTCTCCTCTCCCTCTCCTCAACCCTCAACTCTCCTCGCCCACTCCTCAACCCTCAACTCTCCTCTCCCTCTCCTCAACCCCCAACTCTCCTCTCCCTCTCCTCAACCCCCAACTCTCCTCTCACTCTCCTCAACCCCCAACTCTCCTCTCCCTCTCCTCAACCCCCAACTCTCCTCTCCCTCTCCTCAACCCCCAACTCTCCTCTCCCACTCCTCAACCCCCAACTCTCCTCTCCCTCTCCTCAACCCCAACTCTCCTCTCGCTCTCCTCAACCCCCAACTCTCCTCTCCCTCTCCTCAACCCCCAAATCTTCTCTCCCTCTCCTCAACCCTCAACTCCCCTCTCAACCCCCAACTCCCCTCGCCCTCTCCTCAACTCCCAACTCTCCTCTCCCTCTCCTCAACCCTCAACTCCCCTCTCAACCCCCAGCTCTCCTCTCCCTCTCCTCAACCCTCAACTCCCCTCTCCCTCTCCTCAAACCTCAACTCTCCTCTCCCTCTCTTCAACCCCCAACTCTCCTCTCCCTCTCCTCAACGCTCAACTCTCCTCTCCTCAACCCTCAACTCCCCTCTCCTCATCCCTCAACTCTCCTCTCCCTCTCCTCAACCCCCAACTCTCCTCTCCCTCTCCTCAACCCTCAACTCTCCTCTCCTCAACCCTCAACTACCCTCTCCTCAACCCCCAACTCTCCTCTCCCTCTCCTCAACCCTCAACTCTCCTCTCCTCAACCCTCAACTACCCTCTCCTCAACCCCCAACTCCCCTCTCCCTCTCCTCAACCCCCAACTCCCCTCTCCTCAACCCCCAACTCCCCTCTCCCTCTCCTCTACCCCCAACTCCCCTCTCCTCTCCTCAGCCGCCAACTCTCCTCTCCCTCTCCTCAACCCCCAACTCCCCCTCTCCCTCTCCCCAACCCCCAACTCCCCAATCCTTCTCCTCAACCCTCAACTCTCCTCTCCCTCTCCTCAACCCCCAACTCTCCTCTCCCTCTCCTCAAACCCCAACTCTCCTCTCCCTCTCCTCAACCCCCAACTCTCCTCTCCCTCTCCTCAACCCTCAACTCTCCTCTCCCTCTCCTCAACCCTCAACTCTCCTCTCCCTCTCCTCAACCCCCAACTCTCCTCTCCCTCTCCTCAACCCCCAACTCTCCTCTCCTCAACCCCCAACTCTCCTCTCCCTATCCTCAACCCCCAACTCTCCTCTCCCTCTCCTCAACCCCCAACTCTCCTCTCCTCAACCCCCAACTCTCCTCTCCCTCTCCTCAACCCCCAACTCCCCTCTCCCTCTCCTCAACCCCCAAATCTCCTCTCCTCAACCCCCAACTCTCCTCTCCCTCTCCTCAACCCCCAACTCTCCTCTCCCTCTCCTCAACCCCCAACTCCCCTCTCCCTCTCCTCAACCCTCAACTCTCCTCTCCCTCTCCTCAACCCCCAACTCTCCTCTCCCTCTCCTCAACCCCCAACTCTCCTCTCCTCAACCCCCAACTCTCC